>CM042032.1:37120000-37370000 GCA_023525975.1 Smallanthus sonchifolius | reverse complement strand
CTGTTAATATTTATCTTGTGTGATCTTTTGACGAAACCTTCGAGTGATTCCTTAAAACGATTTTTCCAACGATTGTGAACCCTTAGCTACTATTTTAAATTTTTTTCTTAACATCCTTAGGTTTCCATGATTTCACATACCATCCATGGGATTCTTCCCTCACGAACACTCGGTTTTCAAACCCGTAATATACGATTAGTTAGTAGTAACACCTCATGATTCAATTCAACATTTTAGGGCATCCTTAGGCGGTCAAGGCTATCCAAATTCTTTTGTTCAAAAACTTTACTATCACGAATATCAAGGTGAGTTTTACATAGCCCCTTTTTACATTTTGCACTTTTTGGGGTGAAACATGATTACTCAATAACACACTAATTACAATTACATACGTACAATTCTACAATATGATCATATGTGTTTATTTGTACTTTGTGCTTGAATGCTAACTGTTAAGGCTACATATACATGACATACTCGTGCAATCATTAACACATTACATTAGGATAACATGTTTTGTTGTGCCCTACATTTACATCAGGATAACATGTGTCGTTATGCCCTACATTTACATCAGGATAACATGTGTTGTTATGCCCTACTGTTGAAGCACTTTCCTATGACAAACACTCTGGATAGAGTCTTAGTTTTTGTACTTTCATGTATGAATTTGTCTATGTTTGCAAGTGTTTGTATGTAATAGTTATCGAGTTGTATTACTTTTACATATTGACTGTTGCTGAAATCTCTAAGTGTTATGTGCACTTGTATGTGCGCAGGAATTAGTTCCTGCGTACTTAGCAAGTACGCAAGAATACCTTTCGTACTTGCTAAGTACGCATGAGCAAGTTTCCCTGCGCACTTGCTAAGTGCGCAGAGACCAGGTCGTGTATAAATAGGATAGGTTGACAGTAGACAAGTACGCAGGCAGATACTCAGACCTTGTATACTCAGTATTTCTCTCTGTAACCTTCAAGTGTTTATAATAGACGAAAGTTTAAAGTGATTCTCTTGTCGGTTTACTTTGCGTTGTAAGACTCTCCACCTAGTCACGGGTATTCCGCACCCGGTCCGACTAGTAGACCCACTTGCATGTGACGATCCGCCACACCCGAGGGACCTACAAGTGGTATCAGAGCTTTTCTCTTGATTTCGAGTGTTGTGAGTGTGTTTGGAGAGTTTTCTACAGATTTTTTACAAGCAAAAGTGGGTATTTTTGTTGATTTTTGTGATAAAATAGGGGTAGCTCTTGAGCACTATTTTAGAAGCAAAAATCACTCAAAAACCAACTTTTGTTGTGTATTTGAGTGTTTTGAGCAGCAAAGGTTGGTTAGAAACTTGTTTCTGACCCTTTGGCTCATTTTGTTTGTTCATCTGTCTGATTTTTTCCATCTCCAGTGAAATTCCAGTGACCGGAATAGTTTGGTGAGAGTTGGTAAAAAGGTGTTCTGCGTACTTACCATATCTGGCAAAAAGTTCAGTCTTGCTGCGTACTTACCAAATACGCAAGACCAATCTTGTGCGTACTTAAGTTATATTCTGCGTACTTATCATTTACTCCTACGTACTTTCTAAGTACGCAAGAGAAAATCCTAACTACGCAAGGCCAATATCAAGTGCGCAAGTGTCTCTGACTTTTCTGAAATTTGACTAAGTGTCCACCATCTCAAATCTTCAGAATCTCGGTAATCTTCTGAATTATGACAACGAGATCGGAACCCCTCAGAAACCGCCAATGTTGCTAAATGTAAATGATTATTCTAACTGGAAAGCACGCTTTGAGCACTACATTTCTTATACCGATTCTTCGTTATGGATTCCAATTCTAGAGGGCTATAAGCATCCCACACACATTTATCTTGATGATGAACTGCCTAAGCCTATCTCTAAACTCGATGAAGAAGAAAAGAAAGCTTATGATTGAGAGAAAAAGGCTCACGGTTCTATCACTATGGCATTGACTCGGGAGATGTTCCACAGTTTCAGAGGATATGATAACTTCAAGGATCTTTGGAAGGCGTTATAGAAAAGATTCGAGGGAAATAGTGACATCAAGAAAAGTACAAGGGATCTTCTCAGGAAGCAGTATGCGTGCTTCAGATTTCTAGAGAACGAATCTATAGACGAGCTCATCTTTAGATTCTATCATCTGTAGACGGAGTTGAAAGCTTTTGAGCTGAAGTATCTTGATGAAGAATTAGTGTAAAAGTTTCTGGATGCTTTGCCTCCCAAGTTTGAGATGTATACAACCCTAATGAGAGAGAATCCTAAGTTCTATGAGATGACAATTGATGAGGCAATTGGAAAGGTTCAAGCTCATGACATGAACCTAAAAAGAAATGAGAGCTCAGGAAGACCTCAGATACAAGACCATTCAATGTATCATGGGACGTCTTCTACAGCCAAGTCATCGGGCTCTGGAATTGCCCTTTTCTCTGGAAACTCTCATGAGGAAGAAACTGTAAAAGGTTGTGGTGGTCATGCATGCTATGCAACATCTGGTTCTAGTTCTGGATCTCATCACCAGAATCCCTCAAGAAATCCTTCACCCACATCTTCAGCTAACCAATCAGCGATAGCCAAGATAGCTGAAGATCATGTGGCCTTATTCTTTTCATGCATGCTTGCCTATGAGAACTTCATTGGCGGCAAGCTAACGGATCCTGAAACAATAGAAGAAGACTTCAATCAGGTGGATCCGGATGATATGGAGGACATGGACATTCAGTGGAATATGGCCATGATCTTGAGGAGAGCCAAGCGTTTCCTGAACAGAACAAAAAGAAAGTTCATTGGCGGGCACTCTAATGCCAAGGTTGGTTTTGACAAATCCAAGGCCAAGTGCTACAAGTGTCTGAACTATGGACACTTTGCTCGTGAATGTCAAAAAGATAGAGCACCGGCTTCAGGTTTCACCAGACCTAGCCAAGGAAACAGTCATGGCTACAACAACTCATACAACCACAATCAAAGCCAAAGTGGAACGTCCAATGCACCGGTAGCTCAACAGGACGAAAGCTTTGATTGGGGTGTTCATCTAGAGGATGCAATCATTACACAAACTCAGGTTGGTCTCATGGCTGAGATCATGGAGATAATGGAAGCTGACAAAAAGGAAGCTAAGGAAAAGGAAGCTGAAGAAAAGGAAGCTTCTGTGGCTGACCTAGAAGAATCTACTACTGCTGTTGAACTCATGGCTATTGGAGAGGCAACAAGTTCATCGAATGAGGTAGATTCTAATCCTTTTTCTGTTATTTCTTGTTCCAAATGTCTAGGCTTAAAAATTGAAAATTCTAAGCTTCAAGACAAGGTCGAACCCCTTTGTATTGCAGCGTTAAGCTACAAAGAAAACAAAAAACGATTTAAAGATTCAATTGAAACGTTGAAAAAGGAAAAATGTGATTATTCACTAAAAATGAACGATCAACAGCTTCACTTAGATATTGCATATAAAGGGTCAGAGAAAAGAAACAATGAGATCAACAAGCTGCAAAATGAGATCTTGCAGTTGAAATGTACTAATGAGAAGTTGAAAAACTCTCGTTTTGTGAGGGAACACTACGAATCTGTAGTGAGACAAATGAATGGGTTAGGGTTGGGTACTAATACCATTCCTCCACTAGTTAGCGGGAAATTTGTCAACGGCTTTGTAGACATTAATCTAACGTGTCTTGATGAGTCCTCAGGTAAGGATGATTCCTCTAACAAGGATGATTCCTCAAGTAAGGCCAACTCCACATCTAATGAGGAGTTCTTTACTGCTTCTAATGATGGGTCGGTTAACACTTTCCCTGAAGGAGTAGTATCCGAGGAGTTGTTATCTGAACAGAAAGTCAAGAAAAACATTATCACTAATAGTGACAATTGTATTTTAACTGAACCCGATATCATTGAATCAAATGATAAATTAAAGGTAATACTTTATGGGGAGTATAAAAATCTTAATCAAGTTAAGAAAGAAGCTTTTTCAGCTCACTATGGGCTTGGTTATAAAGAAAATTTGCAAAAATACTATACTCCCAAAAACCAATCTGTATCGGGTCAAACTCCTATTCACAAATCAACTCCTCCTTCTCATAATGCTGAGTCATCTAATGCTAGATCTAATGAGCCTTACAGGAGGACTTACACAGACAAGAGGACTTGCTTTCACTGTGGTACGGTAGGTCACATCTTTGTGAACTGTCCTTCTAAGAACCAACGGAAACAGTCTATTGTTTCATAACCGGCTGTCATCCCTAAGTCACCACCAGTGAACTATTCCAAAAGTCCAAAAGCAAATGTGGTGAAACCACCAGTTAAACCGATGGTAAAACCAAAGATCAAATCTGAAGCTAAACCATCTGTTTCAAGAAAGGGAAAGCAACCTGATGTACCTTGTGTATCTACCCCTGGTAGTAGACGTACTGGTGAGAAATCTGTGATGAAACTCTCTAAGACACAAAGGAGGAGAAGGAATAAGAGGTTGAGAAAGCTAGAACAGCTGCCTGGAGTTCAATCAGGTGAAGCTTCCACTAGTTCACCTGCTGTTGTTGAACATAAGTCTACTATTCCAGTTAAGAAACAGAAGAGGTCCTGGACTATCAAATCTAAAAATTCTCAATCTCCTAGTACTAATTCTTTTAAAGATTCATCCATTTTGAACAGTCACGACTGTGAGTTAAAAGAGGTTGTTTATTTTGAAAAAGACGGACGACCCAAGACCACTATGGCTTGGGTCTCCAAATCTAACTAATTCTTTTTGTGACTCGTGCAGGGACATCCGAAGGGTACTATCTCTAACCGTTGGTATGTAGATAGTGGATGCTCCCGGCACATGACAGGAAACATGGCCTTGCTTCAAGACGTGAAACCATTCAGAGGCGGCTATGTGGCCTTTGCTGGAGAGAAAGGCAGCAGTATCACGTGTCAAGGCGTGGTATCAAATGGTTGTGTCAGTTTTGACAATGTCAACTTTTGCGAGCAGCTGAAGCATAACCTGATGAGTGTCTCCCAAATGTGCGACAATGAGTACTCGGTGATGTTTGATAAGTATGAATGCTTGATTCTCAAGCCTGGTTTTGAAGTTCCTGAAGACTGGCTTCTGATGAGAGCGCCAAGAACAAACGACACCTATCAGATTGATATGAGCGTGGCAACAACCACCTCATCAGTTGCTACTTGTTTGCTTACCAAAATGACAGAACTTGACTCTATCTTGTGGCATAGGAAACTTGGACATATTTCTAATCGTAAAATGAATCATCTGGTCCGAAACGGCTTAGTAACCGGTGTTCCTAAGCTGAGATTTACCGTTGCAGATGACTGTATGCCGTGTAAAAAGGGCAAACAGCAACGTAAGTCTCACAAGCCCAAGCTCCAAAACTCCATCGATACCTCTTTGGAGATACTACACATGGATCTGTTCGGCCCCATAAGTATCAGGAGTATTGGAGGTAAGTCATTCTATCTGGTTGTAACTGATGATTTCTCACGTTTTTCTTGGATGCATTTTTTAGGTACGAAGGACGAAACTGCTGACATTCTTCAATACCTAATCCTGAGCTTGGAATCTCTTTGCAAGTTGAAGGTTAGAAGAATAAGGAGTGACAACGGAACTGAATTCAAGAATAACTTGATGGAACTGTTCTGTCTCAAGAAGGGGATCCGTCACGAATTCAGTGCCCCGTACACGCCTCAGCAGAATGGAGTCACAGAACAGAAGAACAGAACATTGATCGAGACTGCAAGGACGATGTTGTCAGATGCAAAGCTTCGTGTCACTTTCTGGGCAGAAGCAGTTAATACAGCTTGTCACGTCTTGAACAGAGTTCTGGTTGTGAAGAGGCACAACAAGACTTGTTACGAGTTGATCAACAATCGACTTCCCAATCTTGATTACCTAGTTCATTTTGGTAGTCCCTTTTCCTTGTTGCTACAGTACAAAGACCGCAAGTCTAAGTTTCATGCAAAAGCGGTGGAAGGCATCTTCTTAGGATACGTTGCCAAATCGCCTTGCAAGAGAGTGTACAACATAGGAACTCGTACTGTCGATGAATGGTTTAAAGTGGATTGTAGTAAACACAACATTCCACCAGAACCAACTGGTCCAGCTTAGGGTTTTGATTATGATGCGCTATTCAAGTCATTCAATCTTCCTGATTTGTCTGCAGTTGATGCCGCAAATGTATATGAATTATTGGGTGGCAGTGATGACTCTAGTTTCTCAACTCGTGCTACTGTACCGATTGTAACTCCTGACTCCAATGCTGCATCTGCATCTGGAACTCTTAATGGTGATAACAGTGAAGATGTTCATGTCGATGGAAATGACGCTCAAGATAATCCTAACGCTAGTGTAGGAAATGAAGCTCCAGCTGATCCAATTAACACTGAATCTTCTTCTTCTGGAACACAGGATATGGGGGAGTTAAGCACGAACCTTGATTCAGAAATTCAGGAACCGAATGTACCAGAGGCGAGAGTGCATAAGAATCATCCAATTGACAACATTATTGGTGATCCTCATGTCGGTGTTCAAACTCGTCATCTAACCATTACTGAGAACACTAGTCTATACTCGAAGATACTTGACACTGGTGTCATGGAAACATGTCTGCATGCTGCATTCGTGTCCCAGTTAGAGCCGAAGAATGTGAAGGAGGCTCTCGCTGACAACTGCTGGATTGAGGCGATGCAAGATGAATTGTCTCAATTCCAAAAGTTGCACGTGTGGGATTTGGTTGACTTGCCAAAAGGCGTACAACCAATTGGCACCAGATGGGTGTTCAAATGTAAGACGGATGATCGTCATGTTGTGGTGAAGAACAAAGCAAGATTGGTTGTTCAGGGTTTTTATCAGCAAGAGGGCTTGGATTACACGGAAGTATATGCCCCAGTTGCTAGACTTGAAGCAATTCGACTGTTTCTGGCTTATGCCTCATATGTTGGCTTCAAGGTCTATCAACTTGATGTGAAGAGTGCTTTCCTATATGGAAAAGTTCATGAAGAGGTCTATGTCACTCAACCTCCCGGCTTTGAAGATCCACATAATATCAATAAAGTGTATAAGCTTGACAAAGCACTTTATGGACTTCATCAAGCACCACGGGCATGGTATGAGACATTATCTAAGCATCTACTGTCTAATGGTTTCGACCGTGGACAGACTGACTCGACCCTCTTCATACGGAAAGCAGGAGGTGACATTCTTCTTGTACAAGTCTACGTCGGCGACATTATTTTTGGATCTACCAATGAAGGGATGTGTAGGGAATTCGAACAGGTGATGAAGTCTAAGTTTGAAATGAGTAACATGGGTGAATTGTCGTTCTTCCTGGGTCTGCAAGTCAGTCAAAGAGAGGATGGCATTTATCTACATCAAACAAAGTATGTGCAGGACATCTTGTCGAAATACAAGATGAATGATAGCAGTACTTATGGCACACCTATCCCAGTCAATCATGGTCTGCATCCTCACAAAGATGGAAAGGATGTGGATTGCAGATTATACCGTGGGATGATCGGATCTCTTATGTATCTCACAGCATCAAGACCCGATATAATGTTTGTTGTGTGCTTGTGCTCAAGGTTTCAGTCACAACCGAAGGAGTCCCATATGATAGCTGTGAAGAGGATTTTCAGATACTTGAAAGGGAAACCCCGATTGGGTCTTTGGTACTCTAAGCAGCAGTCATTTGACTTCAAAGCCTACACTGATTCAGAATATGGCGGTTGTAACCTTGACAAAAAGTCAACTTATGGTGGATGTCAATTATTAGGAGACAGACTGGTTTCCTGGCAGTGTAAGAAGCAGTCAACGGTTTCTGTCTCAACTTGTGAAGCACAATATATTGCTGCGTCGAGCGGTTGTTCTCAAATATTGTGGATACAGCAGCAATTGAGAGACTACGGCTTAAACTTCACTGGAACTCCTCTGTTCATTGACAACAATGCCACAATGTCCATCACAAATAACCCGGTGAAACATTCCAAAACTAAACATATAGAAATACGCCATCATTTCATCTGTGATTGTGCTGAAAAGCATTTAATTGAACTTGTAAAGGTTCACACGGATGACAATCTTGCTGACCTTTTCACTAAGGCATTTGATCGATCCCGTTTTGAGCATCTTGTCAACTTGATAGGAATGTTCAATCCTGAGTGAAAATTTTATTTTTCTCAAATCAATTCAATTCTTGGAAGTTAAATTTTATTTCCTTTTAAATTTTCTGTATAGTTGTTTTAATTTTCAAAATATTTTACAAAATCAAAAAGAAAATAGAAAATAGAAAATGGAGAAAATTTCAAAGTTAACTTGAGAAAAGAGGAAATGATAGTACATCAGAAATGATCTAAGCGTCATAGACTGCTCATATGGGAAATGATTGCGTCATGCTTACTTAATTGTTTAAATTATTATGTTTTTAATCTGTTTATCTACAAGTAATTTGAATTGTCAAAAGGTTGTATGCGTCTTTGAATCACTAGTAGTATGGAAACTAAATCTAAATTACAACTGTGATTTGAACCCATGTTTGCTAGTGTGTGTGCGTAAAAGAATGCAAAAGATCATTATCAGATATAGGATGTTAGATTTTGGCAATACTTTTCTTCTGAGATCAGTTTCGAGTTATGTCTTTAGCACAATTAATGTGGTTCATCTCACTGCCCATACTCACAAGTATGCAATGAGAGATTGAATCAAGACATGTCTCAACATCAACCGTGGAGCATGTATTCACCCTTGAATCACTCCTGATTCATTGAAATCAAATCTAGATAAAAGTTGGATTCCCTTACCTTAATACTCAAACACCATATTCATTATCCTGAATCATCATACCGATATTCAATGAAGAAATCAAATGAAACCAAGACAAATGAATCACTCGATTCTGAATCTTATGATTCCTGATAATCCTTATGTATTCTGCTTGTTTTTTCCTATGCTAATTGATGTAGCTTCATTCTGAAAATTTAGAAAATTATTGGGAAAATCTTAGATGCCTTGAGATAGTGCAACTTACATTACTGTAGCATATCAGTGGGGTACACGTTGTATATCTTATAATCAATTCCTTAACACACAAGAACGTGATACAAAGATGCTTATAGTTTCAAATCTTATAATATTGTCAACTTGAATTACTTGTTTATGTGCTTATTACGTATGAATAAATACTAATCCATGACATGATCCCATATTCTTTGATGTTTATATTGTATCGTTTTTGCTATAAGTTAGCCTGATATGATCATCTGCTCGTGTCTTTGATCAAAAATAGTCTGTGTGAATACGTGTATATTTCTATCTAGAAAAAATCAAAAAGATTTTAAGTTTGTGTATAGTTCAATCCCAATCAGAAAAGCCAAAAATATTTGTGTTTAACCTTCCTGAATTGATTTTGAATCCTCTTGATTGAATGTTGTTTATCTTGTTCGTTATTTGACTTGAAATCTTCATAATTTGAGTTGAAAATTTGCGCATTTAAGGGTCTCTGCGTACTTAACAAGTACGCAAGAGTTAAGTCTTGCGTACTTAGTAAGTACGCAGGAGTTAAGTCTTGCGCACTTAGCAAGTACGCAAGACCTTTTTGTGTTGGGTATAAATATAATACTTAGATATTTTTTAGAATTTTTAACTAATTCAAACTTCTCAAGTGTTGAACTTCCCTCCGGCATTTTTACTCAAAAATTCGAGTGTCCTAACCGGTTTTTTCGTCCCGATTCTAGTATCATCATCATCACCACCTGGTGAGAATTGTAGGGCATTTCATACATTAAATCTCGTCTTTCGGACCGATTCAAGAATTTGAAATATTTTAGGGTTTGAATCTGGATTCTAGATAAACTTTTGGTTGTTTTGGTAACCCATTATAGTTAAAACATGCTTAGAATCAATAATCGAACCTTAATCAGTCATTAATCGTCCTTATAGACTCTTGATTTTGACCTTGACTCTCTGATTGACGTCGGATCGAATTTAGGTCAAAATTGTGACAAATGTAGCAGTTAATTGGTGTTGATATTGGTCCCAAGGCTAGAATCATGTATTCCGACCTTGTGGTGACCTAATCCACATCATTTTTAAACATCTGATTGAAACTGTTGAAACTGTACAAGTTCGTTTCTTGCGCAAATAACAAGTACGCAAGAAGTAATTCATGCGTACTTGTTAAGTACGCAAGAACAAATTCCTGCGTACTTGTTAAGTACGCAGGACCAACACTTGTGAAAAATTTCAAAGTCTGAAATTTCAGTTCAACGAGTAACTGCTATACTGAGTCATGTATTTTCAATTCCAATGAAACTTGTTGTTCTTATTGTGTTTTCTGTGTGTTTTTGCAGGTATGGCTCGTGCGTTTACAAATGAGTTCAATCTCCTAGCACATACAGAACCAGAGTGGAAGGGTGATGCATTGCAGTACCGAGAGATAATTGAATTCTTGAACCGTACAAGAATCAGTTATGTTATTTCCGCAGACCCGATTGTTTCAAGACCATATCTCGAGCAGTTCTGGGAGACCGCAGAGCATGATTGTACGGTAACCCCCAATGTTATAAGGGCTACCATGGCGGGTCATGACATCGCCTTCTCTGAAGACACAATTAGACGGGTCTAGCAATTCCGAGATCTCTCCACCGACCCAACAGCCTATCCTGACTACATTGTGGATGGTTGTTGGAGGCAAAGAATGGGGTACGTCGGTGTTAGAGATTATGCTTCATATAAGAAAATGTGGGTGCTCGAACAGAGGAGATATTTTGCCCACGTCATGATCATGTGCATCTCCTCAAGAAAGGTGGGAAAGGATGTAATGGGTCATGATCTTGCTGCAGCCATGGTTGGCTTATCTCTCAGCAAGGGCTACAACTTCTCAAGATACATATTCAAAGCCATAAATGATCAGATAAACACGGCTGAGAGGTTCAGGTTCTTGTTATACCCAAGGTTTGTGCAACTACTGATTGACGATGCGTTGCCAAACCTCCCTGCTACTGGGGAGAGATTGCAAGTTAAGAGGGTGGACAAGAGTGTGTTTGCACAATTCTTGAAGCCAGGCAGTGTAGAACCTACCCCTGAGCACACAACACTCTTTGGCCACCTAATAAACGAAGTGTATGTGGCACCGGGTGACTGGAGATGGTTTAGCCAAGACTCAGAGCCAGAGATAAGTGCACATTCGGATGAACAACAACAACAAGTAGAGGAAGATGAAAGTGTGGATGAATCGTCGGAACATGGTGATGACAAAGCAGGTCATGATGGTGCTGAGAGATTCGACTCCGAAGAGACAGAGTCTGATTCTTCTGATTCTGATGATGCACCATCACAGGCTCACCCGAGAAGAACGACGAAGGTGACCCTTCCTGAGTCGTCCTCAAAGAGAAAGCGACAGTCATCCAGCAGTGAATATGAGCCAGATTCTGACTCTGACGCTGCTATTCAGAGACAAAGGCGTGAAAGTATAAACAAGAACAGGGGGGATAGGCAGCAACATGCTTTTCCCAGTGAGGTGGAGGTCACTGCCCAGCAGCAAGTACAAGTTTTGGCTGAAAGTACTAATTCAGCCTCTACCCCACCTTCACAGCAATTATACAGGCGATAGAGGAGAAGGCCACAGGTACAACCTGATGTGGCGGTTACTACTAGCACAGAGGAAGTTCCTGTGATAGTGACCCTCCCTGTCACATATGTCCAGGTGGCGGTGACTACTCCAATTCTCACAGAGTCAGTCACCATCACACCTTCCATCATCACATTCACAATCCAGTTGACCCTACACCTGCGGATCCGGAGGCACCAAAAGATAAAGATATGCCTGCTAGTTCATCAAAGGGTCCAGCTCCTGTTTGGCAAGAGACTTCTATCATAGACAAACAAGGAGCAACAGGGATGATCTTGGCAGTAAGGTTCGAGGAAGATAAGCAGATGTTCGCAATCAAACGATCTGGGGGGTTCAATACTTGAAACCAACCAGTGAAGCGTTCAACTCCTTACCTAGTGAACCTAGCAACCGAGAGCTACTGGGTCACTCAAATCACGCAGTAGCAATAGGTTTGTGGAAGGTTCTACAGCGGGAAGCAAGATCTAGGAAGTTTGAGGTGTTCAAGCCTTAAGTGCCCAAGCGAGTCAAGGATAAGAATGCTAGACATCCTGTGACTAAGAAACGCTTAAAGAAACTGGTATACAAGCCAGTGCTATGTGAAACCAAGATTCCCCTGAGCAACTTATCTCAGGATATCCTCGGTGACATGTGGTACTGGTACGTAGATCCTAAAACGGGCGAGGCTGTGGTGATAGGAATGGTACGGTCAGAAAGTGGATGCTTAGTGCCGAGGGAACTAATCACAGTATTTGATGAAGTCTGCTTCAATAACTTCTCTGTGAAAGATCTGGAGGCACTAGCAGACAGGTATGCATGCATACAGACGAATGGACGAAATTCCTTGCTTCTAAATATGACAAGGTGATCAAGTTCTGCTTTGACTACAAGAAGAAGATGGAAGCTAAAGATGCATAGCTATGAAGAACGAAGACTGAAGATCGAAGACGATCCAGAGCTGTTGTCAAGGGGGAGTTTGTTGAAGCACTTTCCTATGACAAACACTCTGGATAGAGTCTTAGTTTTTGTACTTTCATGTATGAATTTGTCTTTGTTTGTAAGTGTCTGTATGTAATAGTTATCGAGTTATATTTACTTTTACATATTGACTGTTGCTGAAATCTCTAACTGTTTTGCGCACTTGTATGTGCGTAGGAATTAGTTCATGCGTACTTAGCAAGTACGCAAGAATACCTTGCGTACTTGCTAAGTACGCATGAGCAAGTTGCCCTGCGCACTTGCTAAGTGCGCAGAGACCAGGTCGTGTATAAATAGGATAGGTTGACAGCAGACAAGTACGCAGGCAGATACTCAGACCTTGTATATTCAGTTTTTCTCTCTGTAACCTTCAAGTGTTTATAATAGACGAAAGTTTAAAGTGATTCACTTGTCGGTTTACTTTTTGCTGTAAGACTCTCCACCTAGTCACGGGTATTTCGCACCCGGTCCGACTAGTAGACCCACTTGCATGTGACGATCCGCCACACCCGAGGGACCTACACCTACATTTACATCAGGATAACATGTGTTGTTATGCCATACATTAGGATAACATGTGTTGTTATGTCCTTCGGTTACAAGGTTACATTTGTGCAACTAGCTTAACTTAGATTCTTCATAAATGCTTTATAAACCATGTATCATATGAATTGTACACAAAACATTTGAACTTTACTTGTGGTGTCAAAACCTATGTATGCTCACCAACTATTTATAGTTGACCCTCTCATCTTAAACATGTTTCGGGTACTAAGCTTTGAATTCATATTCAAGATGCTGCACATAGGAATTGAGGACCTAGTTAAATAAATAGTTAGACCTCGTTGATGTATTTCATTTCCTTTGATTGTATTAGTTGAACTTGTTATGAAATTCAATTATTTAATATATGGAATTTTAGTTGAACCACGTGCTTATGAACAGTCTACATGTCCCGCCCCGACGTATTCCGCCGTCGGTTGGGGTGTGACATGGCGGACCGCCAAGGAATTCCCACATGGTCCGCTACGGATGTGTGTCTCGCATGTCACCTGGAGCCTCCACGTGTCAAGAAAGCATATATTTGAGGCGGTAGCGGACCGCCAGCTCCCTGGCTGACGGTCCGCTACGGGGCTGGAATCAGCCTATTAATAGAAATCCACTTCATTTGCATTTTCCACACCTTAACTCACCAACTCGAGTTCTCTCGAGCATTCCTCTGCCATCCCGACTCCTAAGCCGCTCCTTCGAGTTCGACTGGCTTTCTCTTATCGACCGGACTAGAGCGTTTAGAGCCATAGAAACCCGAGAAGCGTGTAGAAGTTAAGATAAAGTGCTAGAGCTTTAGGCTTTAACCAGTTAAGCCATTATGCACTAAGTTTACCATCTTCCACTCCAAATCAAGGTGACTACGAGTCTGTATAAAATTCGGTTTTACGTCGTGAGTGTGCTACAAACACACCCACGCAACGATAAAACTATTTATGTTTTTGAAAAGGGAAAAACACGAAGTTAAATACTTAATGCATACAACCGTGTGGGGTTGGCTACGGATATAACCCCAGAGGTGATTTGTTACCCTATCATATGCATATGTAAAGTTTGATAAAATATTTATACTCGTCCGGGAATATACGACCGGACGGGGTTGGCACATAAAGAGTCGAGTGAATGTTGTAAAACGGGGGATCCTGTGAGTCCACGTAGCCCTCGAGTATGTGACCAATGTATACCCACCATAAAAAGGGACGGAGTGATGTGTTCACTGTCTCCCTTCGGAATTTATGTTTAATTACTTAATCAACTGTTTTGTCGTTTGATAAAGGAATTTTGATGTCATAAAGTATTCACCAGCTCATCTCTGACGTTCATTTTCAAATTTTTTCAGGAAATGAATAAATAAACATTATCTGTCGGGACTGGCTACGGATATAGTCTCGAAGATAGATGTCAGTTTTGTTGTATATATGGGTCGGGCTACACACCTAGACCCGATTCAACCAGAAAATATTATATAGGTTTTTGCTAAGGTGGATTGTATCCAAGCACGAGAAGGACCAGGAGAAATCATACAAGGATAGGTTCCAAAAGAACTATGATTCCCTAGGCAGTTACCTACCTTGTAGGTCTTACTGACTTTTGTCAGGGATTTAATTTCGGTTTCAATGTATCAAAACAATCGGGTGGTTATACCCAAGTAAATGAATAAAGATTTTTTGTCTACACGATTAGATTCTTATATTTACAAAACCAACCCTCGAGATTGAGATTTATAAAAGAAATTATCCTTTGAAAAAACGTTATTCAAATGCACAATACAAACTCTGAAACCAAAGCAGGTACCGCCGGTGCCAATCAACGTCACGGCCTAGTAACGTCTAGGGGGTGCCCGGGCGGGGTGTGATAATTCATCATAGATCTAGTTCCTATGGTTTTAGGAGAATTTGATTTCATAGTAGCAATGGATTGGTTGTCGAGATTCAAAGCGAACATCTTGTGTGAAGCGAAGGCAATTCATGTTACCTCCCCTTCAGGAAATCAATCTATGTACGGGGTGAAAGGAAGGGGGATAATCTATTTTGTTTTTATCTCAAGGCGATGAAGTATTTAGTCCACGGATGTTCAGCATTCATGGCTTATGTCTCGGATTCTAATCGAGGTGCTTTAGAGATTCGCGATGTTCCTGTTTTGAATCAAATCGAAGATGTCTTTCCGGATGAATTACCGGGGATTCCTTCTGAAAGGGAGGTTTAATTTGGAATTAACCTAGTCTCGGAAGCTAATTCGGTTGCTAAAGCACCTTATCATTTGGCACCACCGGAAATGAAGGATTTGATGACTCAACTTCAAGAGTTGCTCGACAAGGGTTTTATACGCCCGAGCGTCTCTCCTTGGGGTGCGCCTATTCTCTTCGCTAATAAAGGAGAAGTTGTATGCTAAATTCTCCAAGTGTGCTTTCTAACTTCATGAAATTCAATTCTTAGGTCATGTGGTAAATTCACAGGGAATCTCTGTTGACCCATCCAAAATCGAAGCACTCAAAGGTTGGTTATTATCGGCGTTTCATTGAGGATTTCTCTTGTATTGCCTTGGCAATGACTAAGTTAACTCGTATGGATACGAAATTCGTTTGGGGTTCCGATCAGGAAGCAGTCTTTCAACTTCTGAAAGAGAAGTTAACCAAGGCACCTATCTTACCTTTGCCTGAAGGAACAAAAGATTTTGTTGTATACTCGGATGCCTTGCATCATGGACTTGGTTGTGGCCTTATGCAAAGAGGTAAGGTGATTGCATATGCCTCAAGACAATTAAAGATTCATGAGGCGAATTATCCTGCATCAAGGACTTGGTTATATCCTTATGCAAAGAGGTAAGGTGATTGCATATGCCTCAAGACAATTAAAGATTCATGAGGCGAATTATCCAACCCACGAATTGGAGCTTGCAGCCCTGGTTTTCGCTCTCGTGATTTAGAGGCATTATCTTTTATGGGGTACGTTACACTATTTACACGAACCACAAGAGTCTCAAGTACTTTCTTGACCAAAAGGACCTCAATATGAGACAACGGGGGTGGCTTGAACCGGTTAAAGATTATGACTGTGAAATACTCTATCATCCGAGTAAAGCAAACATAGTGGCGGATGCTCTTAGTCGTAAGACTAGCCATTCACCTTTAAAGGTGAAATCCTATAAGATGACTATGTCATCGTCTCTTACTGATCAAATCTGAGAGGCTCAATCTGTAGCTCTTGGGGAGATTTGAAGAAAGAACGGATGGTTGTCTATGCGGATAAATTGGATGTGAATAGCATGGGGTTGAAATCCAAGTATGGATTCCTCATTTCTCAAACGTTTTGACTATCATCTTAGAGGAGGCTCACAAATCTAAGTATTCTATGGGTAAAATCCGAGCACCAAAAGCCTTATGGGAAACTATCATATGTGGAGAAATGTCTCACGTGCCTGCGGGTAAAAGTCGAGCACCAAAATCCTTGTGGGAAACTTCAATCGCTTGAAGTGCCCCTTTGAAAGTGGGAAAATCTCACTATGTATTTTATCACTAAACTTTCTAAGACTCGGAAGGGTTATGATACGATTTGTGTGGTTGTTGACCAGTTCACCAAGAGTGCACATTTCCATCCTATTAAGAAAAAAAATTTCCTTAGAAAGATTGGCGGATGTTTACATCAAGGAAATTGTGTCTCCTCATGGTGTACCTATCACGATTGTATCAGATCGACATACTCGTTTTACTTCCCATTTTTGGAAGAATCTGCTTGAGGATATGCGTACTAGATTAAATCTTAGCACCGCCTATCATCCACAAACGGATGGGCAAAGCAAAAGAACGATTCAAACACTCGAAGATATGCTTCGAGCTTGAGTACTAGATTTTGATAGAAATTGGGATGACCATTTACCGTTGTCCGAGTTTTCATATAATAATAGCTACCATTCGAGTATCAGCATGCCGCCTTATGAATTGTTATATGGTAGACGGTTTTGGACACCAGTTTGTTAAGGTGAAATCGACCAACGTGAGCTTGGAAGTAAAGATGTGGTTGAGGAAGCGACAAGCAAAATCGACCAAATTAGAGCGCGCTTGAAATCTGCTCAAGACCGTCAAAAGTCCTATACGGACAAGAGGAGAAGACCAATTGAATTCCAAGTGGGAGAATTTGTACTTTTAAAACTCTTCCCATGGAAGGGGGTGATACGATAAACGTGGAAAGCTAAATCCTCGTTTTATTGGGCCATTTAAGATCTTGGATCGGGTTGGAAAGGTGGCTTATCGTTTAGAGATATAAGGAGATTTGGTAAACTTCACAACACCTTTCATGTGTCACACGTGCGAAAGTGTTTGACAGATGAGTCTACCTTTATTCCTATTAATGATATTGAGGTAGATGACAAGTTGAATTATGTGGAAGAACCTATTGCTATCCTTGATCGAAAGGTGAAACACTTGCACAACAAAGAAATTAACCAAGTGTTGATCCAATGGAAGCATAGGAAGGGTGCGGATATGACTTCAGAGAATGAGGTTGAAATGCTCAAGTATTACCCTAGCTTATTCTTATGATGACAGGTTTCGGGGACGAAACCCTATTTTAGGGGGGATGATTTGTAACGAACCACTTTTCGGGTTTAAATAAATCATATGTGAAAGCATATTATAAAGTTGTAAATAACTAAAATAAAAGTGGAATGTTCATCGTGTAATTGAGCATACTTGGATTTTAGGAAGAAGGAGTCAAATTTTGAAGTTCATGGACCATTTATGTAAATCAGCCAAAGCTGACTTACTTGGTGGGTGAAAGTAGAGCATAACACACACTTATGTGTGTGTTCTTATGAATTTTTCTAATGGGAAACAAGGAGGAAGATTTCTAATCTCGGATTGAAGACTTGCATGTGCTAGATTGAAGGCTTTTTTTTTTGCTCATTACCTTTCATTCATTAAGTAAGTAACAATCAATCCTTTGAATCACCATTTTTGTGTTCTTGAAGGATTTCAGGTAAAAACCCTAAATTACTGAAATTGGGGGATGTTTGATGGGTGATTCTTGGTTAAAAGTTGTTGTCTAGCTTATCCAAAGCTAATAGTGTAGGAAATTCACCATTTTAACATCTAATTTGATTATGTAAAAATTAGGGTTTTTGAGGTGAATTTAGGGATTTTCTTTATTGGGATGTTTAAATGTTGTATTAAAGGTTTCTAAGTGTTTATGGAGTTTATAAACACAAAACCTAATGAAAATCCCTAAACTTTTTGGTAATCAAAGATTCTGAGAACTTGGGTGGATGATGAACTCAAACCAAATGGGTGAAATGGGTTGAGTTGAATAGTTACTGATTTTTTATGGTATTTTTGGGAGGCTAAAGGTCTGGATTAAGTTGTTTGATCATTTTAATCATTAGTGCAAGCATTAACTCATAAGAGTATGCAAAACACAATTTAATGTGCTTTGTGAATTTAGATTACTAAACAATAGGTATGAATTGTTTAGGTAATCAAGCTTTGAAATAAGAAGAACAAAACGGATCCTCTAAAGCCAAGGTAAGTGTTCATTCACATACTTAGTAATGGTAGTTGGGTTATTACCCTAAGTTTTGTATGATCATGTGTTCAGATGAATGATATTATCTCTATGCTTGTTGAATACTTGATTATGTGTTTGGATGATTACATGTTAAAATATCAAGTACATGAAATTGTTTGCAATCAAACTTTTAAGATTGAAGTATTGTGAGTTCAAGGTTCTCATGGAGGCTGTGAGAACTTGAATCTCATGGGTGTGAAACAAATTCATAGTCCTCATGGATGTTGTGAGTATATGAATGTAAATGGTGTAATTGTGATCAAGGTTCTCATGGAGGTTATGAGAACTTGATCTTTATGTGGATGAAACAAAGTCATGGTCCTTATGGATGTTGTGAGGGCATGAACATAAATTGGTGGAATATGAGTTCATGGTTCTCATGGAGGTTGTGAGGACATGAATATCATGGGAATACTTTTAAAGCTTGACTTCATAGATGTAAACAAGACTTAGATCTCATGGATTGTTGTGTGTTTGTTTTCGGGGTTAATAATGAATGGGTTACAAATATATGGTGTAAATATGCTTGGAATATGTTGAAATATGGTGAAAACCATATGGGGATCAAGCTTAATGGGTTGGATAACAATGGTTTTGGGGTGTGCAGTCCTGATGCCAACGTTTGAAACGCTGGTAGGCCTCTGTCAAATGTTGGTACAAACGCTGACCCATAAGTTGCCAGCATATGAACCTCGGTAGGCATTTGTTGAACGTTGGCTTGAACGCTGCTCCTATACGCTGATTTTTTCGGATTTTGGTTTTACTTAATTTATACCCTTAGGAGTCTTGGGGATTGTTTATACCATTACTAATATGAATTATGGGATGTGGAATAAGCCTCGGGATGTCAAGCGCTCAGATTTGGATCTCTCTTTTAATGTTGGGCATTTATGAAACAACTTTTGGTTAAAACTTGTTTAGAAACCTTAAACTTATGTAATAGTTATTCTAAACAATTAACTTGGCGTTATCATATGTTTTAACATTTTATGTCTTATTTGTAAAACTTTTAATTGAGACCATCTTCCGCAAGCATTTTGAAAGTTTAAATTGTTTTGGAATTTTGGGTGTTACAGTTTGCGTCCAGGACAGTATGTTCACATAAACATCATCCAAGCATGGTCACAAATCTTAAACCAGGAAGAGAGATGCAGGTCGAAGGACTCCATTGCACGATTGTTTTGCACTCAAATAATGTTGGTAAGTGACTAACTAAAACACCATGTGCTAAGTTAGTAAATAAAACACCATGTGCCTAGCTAGTAAATAAAACACAATGTGCTAATTTAGAAAGTAAAACACCATATGCTAAGTTAGTAAATAAAATACAATGTGAATAGTTTGTAAGTTACATTGTGTTTTATCACCGTATGCTAAGTTAGTAAATAAACACAATTATTGTTTGTAAGTTACTAAAACATCATGTACTAAGTTATAATCTCAAACACCGTGTTCTAAGTTTGCAAGTAAAACAGGATGTCCAAATCTAGTTGGTAAGTTAAATACCATGTGCATAGTTGTTAATTTACTCACTAAAACAACATGAGCCAGTGTAGTAAGAAAAACACAATGTACTAAGTTAGTATGTAAAACACAATGTGAATATTTAGTAAGTAAAACACAATGTAATATTATTTTTCAGAATAACATTTATATACTAAACATTCTTATAAAACAGCATAGAGACACTTACAAGCAAAGTCGCATTGAAAGGAAGATCGAATTCAAATGCAACATGACTACAGTGTTAGAAGAAATAGGTAGATCAAGCAGTAATGGATTTGAAGTTGTGTTCGTTCCAATTATATACGAACAACATTGCTACCTCATGTGCTTTAATCTGAAAACACACGTAGTCGAGATCATTGACAATAGTGCAGCTAAACTTTCAATGTTAGATAAGTACCAGGGCTGGCCTGAGAAGATGATAAACTACTAAAAAACAATATTGTCTTTAGCATAAAAATTGAACATACTAGTTACATGTTTATTTATTTTGCCAGAGAACTGCATTTGGAAACTACTTGATATCAACTTTACACCCCGAGTGGAATCCACATTAAAAAAGCTAAAATAGAACGAGTTGAAATGAAATGGAGAACACAAAATAACAAAATTGACTGGTGTTTTTTTATGAGGCATATGGAGACTTACAAAGGTAAACTGGATGATTGCTCAGCAGGAACAGTTGAATGACTTACGTTGAAAATATGCAACAAAGATCGTACTCCATGAAATCAATGAGCAGAAGGAATGGTTGATGAAAGATTCAAGGAATGGTTGATGAAAGATTTAAGGAAATACTTGTCAAAAGACCGTAACACCAGACTTGAGCTTGAAAACACTGCTGATGTTAGAGTTTCAAAAAGATTGGCTCAATGGGTAGATTAACATACATTTGGTTAGTCCTTGATTTGCATTGGTTTGGAAAAAACTGCTAATGTAGAGTTTCAGACAATGACTTGAACACTAATTTTTGTTTTATTAATATTACCATAGCTTTTGTTTAATTAATAGTGCTTACTGCTAATGAAATGACGTAGTTTGCTTTGGTTGATGTAAAGACTATAAAACTATTACTTTCTGCTGATGAATGACTAGCATCTACACTTTTTGCTGATGGTTGAATTCTACTTTAAGACGCCATGTAGAACGTGTTCAAATGTAAACGTCATGTAAAACTTGTCATTTGTATGATGTTAAATACATAAAGCTAAAATGCAAAAAAAGTCTGCCACTAAAACGCCATGACTAATGAATACACTAAAACGCCATGTCAATTACCATAATATTCAAATAAAGCACCACACTCAACTGGCAAAAAAGGTATATAATACCAAATGAGCTAATAAAAAACACCATGCCAAGTAACATTATTTTCATCTAATGCTCCATGTAGTTTACAAATAAATGTGGAATACTAAGACTAGAAAAAAATACCCCTACTATTACTCTAATGTGAATTCAATGTATCAAAACTTAAAGACCTTCAGACAATTTCTTCTTCAGTTTCTCTGAAGGACAAGTTGTAGCATAGTGGCCATATTCTTTGCAATTTTGACGTTGCCTTGATTTTTTTCCTGCTTTAATAACGGCTCCTTCCTTTTTAGACTTCAAACGTTTGTGCACGCCACAACCTTTATTCCATATCCCAACGGGATTCCTTACAGGATGTTGATTCGATTGTGTATGCCCGGTCAACTTAGAAAGCCTATCCCTTTTACTAGGAGGAGGTGCAACAATATGAACCTCATCAGTCTTTGTCATGTAACTTTTAACATAATCTTTATAGAGAGAGAGTTCACACATATTGCTAGAAAGACGGTTTAGAGTGTACTCCGTCGAAAGCATAATCTTACGAATCATACTGTTAGCGCCATCATCACCGTCCATATATAGTCAACGATCAATAGATGGGAAATTCTCTTGTCCATCTTCTAAGAACATATTTTTTGGGAAATTCTCTTATATCACACAGCTTCAAAATGTAGAAAATGTGCCTACAAAACAACTCAAACTGTTCATAGCGCTTGCAGCTGCAGTATATCATCATATCATCCTTCCAGAACATAACCTACAGTAAAACGCCATTACATACTAAAACACCATATGGTGTACATAAAACGCCATGACTTAATCAAACTGAAAGACTTTTAGTCCCAAAAATGTAATTTCTAATACTTAGGGTGGAAGGGGTGGTCTCGGGTTCCATCTTCGTGTTCGGTTGGGTTCACGGGAACACCACCGCAACCCTCATGGGTAGGGCGACAGGTTCAATTCCCGGGTTCATGAAGTTGTGGTTTTTGTGTTGTTTGTGACTGTTGCATGTTACCGTTTCCACCCAAATATAGCCGTTGGCTATTATATAAAATAAAATAAAAAAAATTCCTCCCTATAAATACAAACCTTTAATACATAATTTTATACCAAACAAATACTCTCCAACTCTTAATTTTCTACTCTACTACTTTTATTTTTATACTCTACTCATGGATCTAAGGAAACAAACACCCTCCGCTCGCAAAATCTATAAACCAAAAGTCCGTTCGGGTCCAAGTGAACCGACTCCGCCACACACGTTTCAATATCCCCAATTCTACCACAATCGGAGTCGGGCAATTACACAAGTTCAAATGACAGTTTAACTAGCAAGGTCCCCGACCCAAACAATGACACAACACCGACACGGGTGGCACGTAAAGGGAAGAAAGTGGCCGAGTCATCAAGCAAGAGCAAGGAAAGTTTGGTTGAAGCTCTATAGGACTATAGGACGTTGAAAGAGAAAGAAAAAGAAGAAAAAAAAACAAATTCGAAAGAAATTGGACGAAACAAAACTGCCATGATGGAAGAACAACGAGAAGCTATCCGGCAAGAACAATATGACCAGGACATTAAGACGTTTCTCGAACCGCATGGCGGTATCCCCAAACCATTCTTGCAAATCGTCCTACAACGCAAAGTGACTTAGCCGCAAAATACGGATGACCTTGCGAATTTTAGATTTTATTTTTATTTTTAATGTTTTACTTTTTTAGTTAATTTTATTTTTAATGTTTTATTATTTAAATTAATTTTAATTTTATATTAATGTATTTTATTTTATGTTTTTATATTTTATTAAAAAAATGCTAGGGTAGTTAAGGGTTCACCACCCCTTGTGTTTAGGATAGTTAATCCTTGGGGGTTGAAGGGGTTCCAACCCATCGACGCTAAAGACCAGATCTAAATTCCGGGTATATATAAGCATTTGTGTAATTAAGTTTAAAATTTGAGTTATAATTGAATACTAGACATAAGTCGAGGGCGGGTATTTGTAAATTTTCAAAGTCAAAAGGAGTACAGGCCTGAGCAAAAGTCTCAAACGGTCGATTGGGCATAGACTCGATCTTCTTCTCTCCCCATCGAAATCTAAGCAACAGCAATGGCAGGTGGTGCTACCAGGAAGATTTCAGCTGCATCAGCTAGATCACACAACAGGAAAACCAAATCCACTTCTTCCTCTGCTCTTCCCAAAGGTCTGTGAATCATGTTTCTCCACTCATATATTCTAACTAGTTTGAAGTCAGATTAACTTTTCCTTTGAATTTAAACCATTGATTCTAGTTATTAGAGATGTGATTGGATCTTCAAATCACAACCTTTAGTCAACAGTCATTAGATTCAAATTAGTCAACGGGGACCATATTTGTGCCTGTGTTATTAGCAATGATTTCATTGCTGCACAAAACTTCCTGATTTAATACTTTACTTTACTTTATTGGCAAGCCACACGGGCATTGCCCTATAACTTTTTGGTCATAGTGCTAACGTTACACACTGGCGCCCCTTTATGGCCCATTGTTAACTTTAGACGCTGATGAGACTTCGGTGTTAACTTTAGACACCGGTGTTAACTTTAGAGGCAACAAGTCTCCTTTATCCTTTCATTGTTCATTCATGTGTGTAATAGATACTTTAACCTTTAACAGTTTATACTTTTCATTAGGGACAATCATGAACTCGGGTCATGACGTTGTCACCATACTTTATACTGTTTATCAGAGACAATCATGAACTCGGCCATGACATTGTCACCCTACTTTATACTTCATTCTATTCTTGATGAACATGTTACCACATGTAAACCAACCCAAAACATTTAAAATGTTTGAAAGTGGGCATTACGACTTCTTTATAAAATCTTTCTTTAATAAGCGTACTAGCTCATAACGTTTAAAACATTTAAAACCAGAGCCTCTTGGAACTTAAATAAATTTCATCATAGCATGTACGTCAGCCCAAAATATTAAAACATGTAAAAGTGGGCATCATAGAACTCACCTCTAGTTTTTCCTCTTTCCTTCAAAAGCTTTACGTTCACAATTTGTAATGGCACAATACTTGGTTTACAGTCCTAGGCCATTACAACGTTACTTAGACAAGCGAACCTATCTTAATGGAAATAATCGAACTATAAGAACTAGTTAGAACCTTACCTTGATGCTATCTATGGCTAGTTGTTGTCGAAACTTGGAGAACCGGACTTTCGATCGCGAACCGGGTCTTGGGATTTCGTTCACATAAGTTTATGTGTGTGTAGGATTTGGTGTTGGTGTGTGAAGTTGTGAAGAAATGCTACCATCGACCAACTTATTTATAGGCTGATTTTGCATTGGTAGCGGACCGTTAACTAGATTGGTAGCAGTCCGCTACCGCCTCCAGTTTCCGGATAAGGTGCGTGGGCAACACTTCGTGGACCGTTAGTCTATAGGATAGTAGTTCGCTATCCATCTTGTGGCATGGCGGACCGTTACCATCCTGGTGACGGTCCGCTATAGGGTTTCCACGAGTCGTTTCTCAACCATTAGTCACCAACACGTGGCAGCTCATCCTTGGGCTATTGTTTGAATTAGTCCTTTTGGGTTATTTTTTTATAAAAATAGGGTGTTACAGTTTCGAATACCAAGGGTAAGTTTTTATGGCTTAAAATTTGAATCAGAGAAATTTGGGTTTATAAACTTAACTATGTGAGCTCATGCTCTTAAGAAACTTCATCTGGTTTCTTATACATGCTGAAAAATATTCTGTTACTAAACTTGACTTGGTTTGCCTTATCTCATTGGAACTTATTAGGGATTTTCAAGAAATTATTGCTCGTCTTGCTTTCGGGGGTTCTTGCATGGGCCTATCAAGCAACACGTCCGCCACCTCCAAAGATATGTGGATCTATAGAGACGGTCCACCTGTTACATCACCCAGGATTAAGCTTCGTGATGGAAGGCATTTGTCTTATTTAGAACACGGCGTTCCAAAAGAAACAGCCAAATATAAAATAATCTTTGTTCATGGTTTTGCCAATTCCAAACAACATAATCTTTTTGCTGCTGCAGCGTCCCCGGTATTCATCTTCCATTCTTCTCATGTCCTTTGAGTGTTTTGTTTCCCTAAAATAGATTAGTTAAATGTTGTCATCTTTTCTTGGAGATATTGATGGTTTACACACTAAGGAGATGATTTAGTCTTATCTACTTTAGCCGTAGGGACTTTGATGCCTTAATGTTCTTTTATATGCTTGTGATACCTATTTTCTTGCCTCTTGTGTTCTTGTATGCCTTGTATGTCTACCTTGCAAGCATGTCTTGTATTTCTTGTATGCTTTCTCTATCGCCCAACAAAAGAAGAAAATAAAATAAAAAATAAAACATAAATAAAGGGTTTCTACGGAGCCGAGGGTCTATCTGGGAGCAATCTCTTTATTCAGTCGGATAGAGGTAAGGTGTGCCCTCATCCTACCCTCCCAGACCCTACCTTTATGTGGGATTTTGCTAGGTATGTTTGTTTGTTTGTTTACACTAAGGGGATGTTTGGATGTGCTTTTTGATAGAGATTATGTAATATTGAGTAATCAAAATCGGATAATTAGCTATAGTAAAACAAACTTGATAAAATAGTTTTTGGATATGCTTCTGCTGTCTGAATTTATAATAACTGGATAATGAGGCTTTTGAGTGTTGCAAATTCTGTTTATTATAGAAACTTATTATAAAACCGACCAGAACTTACATTTTTGTGAAGTGGAAGTTAAAGCCTCTCAGATTAAGTTGAAACAAGGGGTAGATAAGTAGTTTTATTATACTCTTGAGATAATCATTTTTGTTGCAACCGATATGAAACTTGATCTTTACAGGCTCTTATTGAAGATTTAAAGGTGTACACTGTTTCATTTGACCGGCCTGGTTATGGTGAGAGTGATCCAGATCCTAACCGAACTCTAAAGAGTTTAGCTTTGGATATAGAGGAGCTTGCTGATCAACTAGGACTTGGATCTAAATTTTATGTAGTTGGGGTGTCTATGGGTGGAGAATTGGTTTGGCCTTGCCTCAAATACATCCCTCACAGGTGTTGGTCGAATTCTGATAGCTTTTTAAGCTTTCTCTTAGAGGTAGCAAGATGGGTCAGAACGGGTTCAGTTGAAATAGGTTATTATTATGAATAATTAAGCTTTAATCATGATTACAATGATTTTATAAATCTTTGAATAAAACAAGTTAGGAGGTTTGGGCGATTGTCAACCCATGTGTCCCGTGACCCACTTTTTTGATTGGGCCCGTTTGAGTTAAAAACACGATACAAATCGACCCATTTGCAAGTAGATGGGTAGGACTTGCCACTTATACAGTTTATTGGTAGTTGTTTTTAAGTAATTTGTTTTAATTGTGTTAATATTGTATTTATGATTTAAATAGACTAGTGTAACTCTAGTTGCTCCGGTAGTTAATCACTGGTGGCCTAACTTCCCTTCAAGCATATCTAAGGAAGTATATTCCCAGATGTTCAAGCAAGACCAATGGGCCCTTCGTGTCGCTCACCACCTACCATGGCTGACCTATTGGTGGGATACTCAAAAATGGTTCCCGTTCCTCTGTCACTTCTCAATCGCTTGCTATGTTTTCTCCCCCTGACATGGAAATTCTCTCAAAGTTTAAGGGTCTTCTAACAGAAGCACAAAAGGTACCTTGTGTGTGGCAATCTAGTTAACGAAATGAAAATAATTAGATTTTGGGTTGTCATATCTAACCCCTCTAGTTAAACGGGTCATGTTCGGGTCGATCTGCTTAACCCGTTTAAGTAAACAGGTTGACCCGTCAACCTGTTTAATTAGATAGATCGACTCACCAACCTGTTTATGACTAGTTTAACGCATTTATTACAACCTTCCAACCCGGTTAACGCGTTTACAACTTGATTGCAACCCACCAACCCATCAATCCTTTTGACTCATGTGGATAAATAGGTTAAACGATCGTGCTGGGGTTAAGTGTGTCTGGATTACGGTTGATATCTTTCACATGAAAAAAAAGAAGCCGTGTCCGCATTCAACGATTCAACCCGCCAACCCAACATGATTGACGCCCCTACTAAAACCAGGTGCGGTTAACATTATTTATTCAACCAGTTTATCTAAATGAGTTAAAGACGGGTTGTAATCAAGTTGTAAATGTGCTAAACATACTGGAATATTAAACGGATTAAATATGGCAACCCAAAACATAATTTTTTTTTTCGTGTCGTGCTCGTGCCACTGGCATCTAGTTAATTAAAAACCAAGTGTGATTTAACATTTTTGTATTCAGCCAGTTTACCTTATGTGTTACTCTTTTATTGTGTTAAAGAGGCAGCCAACACAACAACGAGAATACGAGTCTCTCCACCGTGATTTAATAATTGCATTCGGGAAGTGGGAGTTTGATCCAATGGAACTCGAGAATCCATTTCCAAATAATGAAGGATCAGTTCATATATGGCAAGGTGATGATGATCGGTTTACTCCTGTGACACTGCAACGCTATATCGCCCAACGCCTCCCATGGATCAAATACCATGAGCTCACACATGCTGGCCACCTCTTTGCTTTTGTGGATGGGATGACCGACACTATTCTCAAAACGCTTCTGAACGTAGAAGATTAGCTCCCACAAACTATGTTAGTCAGTCAAAGATCATGTTCTTTTTTTTAATTTCTTTTAATTTGATGGGAGCATCTTGTTGGGATGTCTTGTTATATATGATTTTGGTATTTATTTTCTTGGTGGGTTTATTTACACTTTTGAAACTATACTTCTTTTTATCCCTTCTGATACCGATGTACAACGTAAATAACCACTTCCAAGCTAATGCCGAGCCAGCAGTTGATCCATTGACTCGACTTGTTACCTGAACCTATTTGAACCGTAATGGAGTCTAAGAAAGACCAATTCAATTGACCCCTTTGATTGGTTCAACGTGTTGGTATGGGGTTTTAGGGAACTTTTTTGTACTAGGAAATAGCATCAAACTGGGAGGCATAAGGAAGTGTTATGCCATTGGACTCTTGACAACTATTTCCACTCCAAATTTTTCAGACCCACCAATGGCATAAAAACCTAGTCCAGAATCTTTTTGTGTCAGCCTTTTTCTCTTGGACTTTAGAGTCAATCCCACTTGGGATTTATGGGATCTTGGGCTGGGATGGAGTAATATGTAGGAGAAGGGATCAATGGGAAAAATGGCTAAGGATTATGTCAAAGTGATAAAGACAGCAGCTTGCGCAAATAGTGATGATAAAGGTGGAATCTTGGTTAGAAAGGGACTTCATGATGTTTGGAATAAACAAACGTTAGATGAAGAAACATACAATGAGAATGTCCCAGGAAAAGTGATGCCGGTGAATTACATCATATAGAGTATTATCAGATTGAAAGTTAGAAGCTTTATGGATTATAATGTGAACTATCTATTCTACTGATGCCGTGTTTAACACAGAAGTCATCAAAGATCTCATGAAACAATGGGTTTGAAAGATTGTGTGCATCAACGAGTGGTACGGTACAAGAAGATCATGCAAGTTGTAGGACAAAGCTAATGGAGCAGCTGATGTTAATGAGAATTGGTATTGGAATCAGAGGGAAAGTCACGTTTGAATAATTGTGTAATAATGTTGAGGAGATCTAGATGTATAAATAATGGTGAACATTCTACTGATACCATGCATTCTGTGGAAGTGTTAAAAGATCTTGGGATGTTTTTGTTGACCTTAATTGTTTGATAAACATGGAGATATAAAGTTTAGAGTATGTTATGTAATTATATCTAGTAGGAGGGTCTAGTATGTAAGTTTGTAAAATTTAAACTGCCAATTAGGGTTACGTCATTTAGAGAAGGATCACCATGTTTCTGATGAAGCATTGCGGTCGATCAAAGTATGTCTGTATATATACGATATCATTTGTGAACAATCAGATAGTTGTGTTTGATTAAAGCAATTCGTGTATTAGGGTTCATCCCAATTCTATTCTTGATTGAATGGAATGATTCGATGATTGCCTGGATCTACAGTGGTATCAGAGCCAAGGTTCAAAATTAAGATCAAGATCATTGATTCAATCTTCAATCAAGAATCACAGACCAATTTGTTTTGAAATTCCGATTGAAAGAAGACCTATAATTTGGAAATAAGTTTATACACCGGCCAACATTCACCTGACTCATGTATAACAATTATTTTCTAAGTAAATTTATATAGTTTTCATTTACAAATCGAGACAAGGTTTTAGAAAATTCGTTAAAAGCATCATCTTTTGGTAATTACTTTTCCTAATTACTATTATATGGTCATGTTTCTTTTTGAACTGTGACACACACTATATAATTCTACACCACCTAAATACCCACAATAGGGTTTGAACCCTCATCACTTGGTTAAGGGGAATTCACCGATGCTAATGCCATTGCTCTTGGCTATTATTATATGGTCATGTACTCAAGACTTTTTCTCACTTCCTCTATTCTAATAATTGTGCAGAATACATAGCCGTTAAGTTGGTTAAAATGATTTAGATGTTATCAAGAAAACTTGAGAATAGCGAGTGGAGTTTTTATAATGTTTATTAGTCGTTGATTACTAATCATGTTTCACCAAAGATATTCCATGTTTTTTCTACAAACTAATATAAAGATGTTAACACAGTAAGCTCTAATATAGTCTTATCAAACGTATTGTTTCATCGTTCTAAAAACATCCTTCGGAAAATATAAGAGCATATGCTACAAGTACTGCTTATAATATCGTATGCTATAGAAACAAATAATGTTGTACCGTGGCCTCAACTCTAGACTCGGACGGCTTCCTCTGCTAGCAGCTGGTATGGTTGGTCGGGGTCATCAGTTTCAGGTTTCGGTAACTCATTGGAATGCTTCTCCCTTTAAAACAAGTAAAGTTTCATATTGAGATCACAACAGCATAGATGTGACAAAATAATAGAAACCAGTGTGACAACAAGACTTGCGTTTTCGAATATATGACGAGACCGATACCAACAAATAAAAATGACACATAGTATAACCAGTCCACCTGCAACAATATTATGGTCAAAAGGCATGATAAAAGGAATCTGTAAATCGAGTTAATAGACATCAGAAGACCAAAACAAGGTGACACTAGTAAAAATAAAAAATAATTGTATCCACCACTGAATATGAGTCCATGTGTGAATTCAGAAAGATTACCTTTTGGTGGTATAAAAACACGCGAATGACCACTGTCCACATATCGGCTGTGAGTAACGAGAGATTGAATAATGTGGCTCCACTCGCCTGCAAAAATCCGATCATTGTTTTATGAGATTTAATCCATATGTTTTTAACGTTTTGCTACTCTTTTCTTTGTATAGCATGAGAAACAAACCTGCAGAACAAGAGGGGTCAAAGAATTGAACATAAAGCCTGCTATCCCGAAACCAACAAAGGTTAATATCTGAAAGATGTCCGGTTTTTCAGTTTTTACAAATATAAACGAAAAAATAAAATAAGACATTGCACTTACAACTTCTGGAGACCAAGATATCGATTCAAGATTCTTGAACTCAAATATTGCCCTAAGGAATTGTTAAGGAAAACTGACAAATGGTGTTCTTGTTCAGAATTACATGGAGGTATCGAGTTTGGGCCTCACAGAGTTCTAACAAATCAAGGATACATCTCAATTAAGCTCACAAGCATTCCAAACAAACCAAACATTGCTATTACTTCAATCCGACCCACCTTTTTCGCACAAAATTCCTGCATATCAAATAAATGCTACAAGTAAAAAATTATGGTTGGTGTTTGTAGAAACCGAAACTTTAAGACTAAAGGTGGTGAAACTGCAGGTTAGGCAGGTTGGATAACAGGTTAAAATGGGTCCGGGTCAAACATAGATGTTTATAGTGCAGGTCAAAAGAGGTTGGGCCAACCAGCAAACACCTTTGTATCCCATATTTTGAAAATTTTAAATTATTAGTACGCAAAAATATGATTATAAAAACTATATTATTACAGAAACAATGCAACCTGTTTTGATAAAGCGATTTAGGAGGTTATAATGCATTTGAATACACTTTATGTGAGTTCAACCTTTTTTTAGCTAAATCCATTTGACTAGTCAAACTTAACCAACCCCTTAAGTAATGAAAGCCAACCTCACCAACATTGCTCAATGCAAAAAAACATGTCCCTGCAATCACAAGTGCATCACCAAGAACAGGATTGGAGCCACCTGGAACACCAAAACATACATCACATGAAACCAGGATTTTCCTAGAAAAACAAACCTACTTTGGACTTTGATTGTTACCTCCACCACCCACACCAGAATCAGAGAGAAGCACTAAAAAAAGCCCTGAAACACATAGAGCTGCCCCAAAAAATTGCCATAAAGAATACTTTGTGCCCAGAAAGAACCAAGTGAGAATTATCGTCACGCTTGTGATTGACGAAAACTGGAAAGCTTTATTAACTGCAATCACCACAAAACCATTGAAATCAACTTGGGTTTGACTTGTTTCTTGGAGGCATAACTCTAGTTTACTAACCAAGATAATTTCCTTGCACATCTACAAATGCTAAGAGGACATACCAAAACCAAGAAATCTGTAAAATTCAAAAAAAAAAAAAAATATATATATATATATATATATATATATATATATAAATTTTTTAACAAGAAAACAAGCTAAATTTCAAGTTTGAGATTACATGTAGCTTTTGACGGCGGTAGACCAAGATGCTTCCAAAGACCAATGTTAAAGCCAAATAAGAGAAAAATGCAAGAGCAAAGGGGGAATTAACACCTATAAGAAAAACCCAGAAAATCATATAAAATTACCTATGAACAAATTAGTTAGAAATTGGGGAGGGAAATTAACCAAGTTTAGCAGATAGAGATGAAGTGAAGCTCATAAGGGCCATTGAAAAAGACACTAATTGACCCAATAACACAACATACAACACCCTCCAAAACCCTCTGTATTTGTTCATGGCGGAATTCATAATACTTTTACAGAAAATCAACCCACAATGGAGATTTGTTGAAACTGACACTTAAAATGATGTTGATGGGATCATAGGGCATCGATTGGTTGTGGGGACTGTGCAGTGATTAATAATTATTAATTGGTAGAGAAAGATTTACCAACCTCCCGACGACCGGTGGATATACCTACCTCACAGATAGGCAGGAGTTACTTTCCGATGGGTCATATCACCACAAACACACATTCCAAAATTTGTGGAGGTGATTAAGTGGATAAATTAGGTATAAAATACTATGATGGGTAATTTAAAATCTCAACAGGATAATTTAGCCTGGTATATGAATTTTTTAAAGATATCTAGGAAAAAAAAAAGATAATCAAAGGGCATTTGGCACGAACAGGTAATATAGATTATGAGTAAATTTAAAGTGTGTGTGAGTTTGTATGGTGTTTCTTCTCAAGACGTTGTGTGTTCTACTCACGTCGTAGACAAGTAGTGTAGATTATAAATATATTTAGAGTGTGTGTGAGTTGCCGTTCAAAAAGAAAAAAAAATCTAACACTAAAATAGACCAAAACATATGATTATATAAGAGGGGAGGGTGTGGCATGCGGGACGGCACCAAAATGCCTAGGTGGACACCTGATCATTCGCGGAACACCGCCCCACCCATCTTGTTTTGCGGCACGGGAGTGGGTGTGGGTGAGTGGGGTGCCGAAGAATGAGTGGGTGGTAGGTTGTACATTATGGTTTACATGTTGTACAATTAATGAATGAATTGAGTCATTTGAATGAGAGGTGTTTTCACCTTTGAGTGAGTGTTGAATGAGAGTCTTTTAGACTTGTACATTGTTGCGTAAAGGTTGTACAACTAATGAATGGGTGGAGTCATCCTAGTGATGACACCCTCCTCCCTAAGTAGCGAACTAACGTATCATGAATGAATGAGTATAACAATTTGACACGTAATTCAGATAGCTCGAACTGATGTGTCGGTTGAACTTGTCGGTAATTTTGATAGTTGCTCAAACTAATCGTTTCATGGGGCAATTTCCCAGATCCCACCAGCGGCGCTGGCCCTTAGCCTCCGGTTGTTCTCCGAAGCCAGAAATCATATTAGTCCCGAACGAGTGTGCACTCTGCATATGTAATATTTTAAATGAAACGTTAAGAAGATAAATTTCAAACTAACTAACACTTGCAGGGTAAAGACATACCTTCGGATCATGTAACATGTATTCCAATTTCTGAATGTAAGATTCCACATTGAATTCAACTTCTAACATATTATTTAAAGGGAATTGGGTATCTTATCATAATATATTTTACATAGACATTAATGGTATCCTGGTAGTCAACTTGTGAACTAAGTCTCTAGCTAACCCTTTTGTTAAGTGGTCGGCTAGATTTGTTAGGAATGAAAAAATTCAACCGATATCACGGATTTAGGGAGGAGGTCTATTGAAATTCAAGTGGAAACTTGGCACTGTAAAAGTTTCCCCTTGAAAGGAGTGATTCGGTTTCAAGAACATGGGAAGCAAAGTCCCTGTTTTGTTAGGGAGTTCAAACTGTGGATTGTATTGATAAATTGCTTACTGTTTGAAGTTACCAGAGGAATCGAGTAAACTCCACGATACATTTCACGTGTTGTATTCATGGAAATGTTTAGTGGTGAGGCTACTTTTGCTTCTCATGTGATATTGTGGTTATTGGTAACTGAATCAAGTAGAGGAACCAGGGACTATCTTAGATAAGAGGGTGAGTCAGTTGTGTAATGAGGAGATAAACCACGTGTTGGTTCGTTTAAAGCACAAAAGGGGGTGCAAATGACTTAGGAAAGTAAAGGAGGAATGTTAAATTACTACTCTAAGTTGTGTATGTGGTGGCGGGTTTCGGGGACGAAACCCTAAATTAAAGGGGATGATTTGTAACGAACAAAATTCCAAAAAATATAATATTATATGTCTAAATAATATTATATGTCTAAATAATATTATAGGGATGACAATGGAATAAACCTAAGTTGAGGATTTAAAGCTTAGATGCAAATTCTTAACTTTTAGGAAGAATGGTTAAAATTGAAAGTCCGGGGGTAATGTGTAAATATGCAAAGTTATGGATTTTAGGTGGTGGAGGGGGCTTCCACGACACATACTAAGTGTGAGTGGGTGTTTTGGTCGCGGAAAACAAGAGAGAAAAAGAGGGAAGAAGAACAAGCTTGATTTCAGAATTTTTATGAAGAAAGATTGATGCTTTGAAAGTGTTGGTGGTCCAAACTATCATCAAGTAGGTCATCCTTCATCTTCTTCATCTCCTACATCTCCATTAATGGAGTTTTGATGGGTTTTGGTAGAAAACCCTAATTAGGTCGATTGGTGTGGTGATTTGATTTAAATCTTGATTATAAGTCTTAATCTAGTGTTTTTGATGTTGAAGAATCATGAATTACATGATTTAAACACCCAATTTGAGAAATTGGTGATTTGGGTAAGATGGGAAGTAAACCTTAGCGGGTTAAATGGATTATTTGGGTGGAATGGTGAATTGGGGGAAAATGCATAGGTTTGATATGCAAATAACCAATTAGAATTGATGAACTAATAACCTAACAATTGGGGAAAATTTTTAAGATTTAGTAGGTGGTTATGTGTTGGGTTAATAGTTCATAAACCATGTTATAATAATTGGTTATAATGATGTCTAAAAGACTTTGGGGGGTTTGGTTAAAGTTGATTTGACCAACATAGGTTGGAAGATTTAACCATTAGGTTAGGAATGTTTTAAGTCCCAATGGGTGTGTACACTGGGAATAATAGATAACTAAACAAGGGTGTAATTGTTTAGGTGTCACACCCCAGATTTTGGCACCCCGTGCGTGCGACCAAAGCAGTTGGTACATTCCGTTTCTTTCGTTCGAGTTTTATACGTAGCGGAAAATATATGATTGTATTGTAGTCTAAGGAGTCGTCATCCCATCGACATATAATCCTTGTTATCTGTTGCCTAAGGAGTCATAATACCGTCGGCATACCATCCATCTAATCACTTATCCTTTATTACCTGAAAACATTTTTAAAAATATGTCAACTATAAGCTGGTGAATACGTTAGGCACAAAATCTGTTTATAATGGCTAAACTGAATAATAAAATAATTTGACCATATTTGGATTAGTAGTTTACACATTCAGTGAGACTGTTTCACCCAAGGGTACAACCACTGAACAAACTAGTATTATACTCAGATGATCATCTTTTACGTATGCCTACAACTGAGTCTGTTACTAGCCCTGTTACAACGTTTCATTTGTAACACGTGTATAACTTGGATCCAATCATTCTTGCACTTATGGCCTAAATTCTATTCCATAAACTACCTTATGTAATCAAATGGTTTTAGAATCATTCTAGACATGATATAAGCCATTTTAAGGTTTTAAAAGAATATGAATGTATTCACCTGTTGAGAGAGAGTTCCGGCCGGCAACTTCTTATGATTGTAAACTTTTAAGCAAGCCTAAGTCGATCGAACAGAACCTTTTCTTTCGTTCGGGTTTCTGGAACAATGCTTGGAACCTCGCTTCGTGACTAAGAAACGTTAATCGATACTGTTGAAGCAATTCTTGTGACACGCACTCTGAAGATTGTTTTTACTTATGTATTGTCTTTCTGTATTTTTGTATTTGTATTTGTATTTCAGCGTCTGTATGTTTTGGTTTATCGAGTTGTAATCATGTTCGTAGGTACTTGTCATTGTATTTGTCTTTGTTAAGAGTTGTGCGCATTTAACAAGTGCGCAAGTTGCTTAACCTGCGTACTTAGCAAGTACTCAAGAATTTATCTGCGTACTTGCAAAGTACGCAAGAACTAAGCCCTGCACCCTTAGCAAGTGCGCATGCAACAGGTTTAGTATATATAGCTGGTTTGTGTTGTGATTAAGTACGCACTCATTTTGCACAATGTAACCGGCTGTGATTATCAATGGACGAAGTTTAAAGTATCTTGTGTTTGTTGTCGGTTTACTTTGTGTTGATTGAATCTCCACCTAGTGACGGGCATTCCGCACCCGGTTAGACTAGCCAACGCACTTGCATGTGATGATCCGAGACACCCGGTTAGACTACCTACACGTGGTATCAGAGCCCTGCGCACTTAGCAAGTGCGCATGCAACAGGTCTAGTATATATAGCTGGTTTGTGTTGTGATTAAGTACGCACTCATTTTGCACACTGTAACCGGCTGTGATTATCAATAGACGAAGTTTGAAGTATCTTGTGTTTTTTGTTGGTTTACTTTGTGTTGATTGAATCTCCACCTAGTCACGGGCATTCCGCACCCGGTTAGACTAGCCAACGCACTTGCATGTGACGATCCGAGACACCCGGGGACCTACAAGTGGTATCAGAGCATCTGCTCTTGATTTCGAGTGTTGTTAGTGTGTTAGGAGTATTTTCGACACAATCTACAACCTTTTTACAAGGAAAAGTGACCGATTTTGGTGATTTTTGTGATAAAATAGAGGTAGCTCTTGAGCGCTATTTTAAAAGCAAAAATCCTTTAAAATCCGAATGTTTAAGTGTTTTGATCATCAAGGGTTTGTAAGAAACTAGTTTCTAACCTTTTGGGTTGATCAATTTGTTCAAAACTTCAATTTTTGAAGATTTGAGCATTTTTCGGCGATCGAAAATAGTTGGTGGAGCAGTTGAAAAAGCATCCTGCATACTTACCTTTTTTGGCAAAAAGGGCAGTCTTCCTGCGTACTTGCTAAGTACGCAAGACCATTCTTGTGCGTACTTAACTCTTCTTCCTGCGTACTTAACATTTACTCCTGCGTACTTGCTAAGTACGCAAGAGCAAATGACAAGTGCGCAAGACCAAACTTTTAAGTGCGCAGGACCATTTTCACTAGTGCGTAAGTTGTGCAAAATTTATGATTTTTGACTAAGTTAATCATTATGTCAAATATTCAGAACTTTAGTAGTTTACTGAACTATGACAACGAGATAGGGACTCCACAAAAACCACCAAAGTTGCTTAATGTAAATGATTATTCGAATTGGAAAGCACACTTTGATGAGTATATCTCGTATACCGATTCCACCTTTTGGATACCAATTCTTGAGGGATATAAACATCTAACCTATCTGTTTCTTGATGAAACTTTTCCCAAACCTATCTCCAAGCTAGATGAAGAAGAGAAGAAGCTTATGACCGAGAAAAGAATGGACATGGCTCTATAACTATGGCCTTGACTAGAGATCTATTTCACAGTTTTAGAGGTTATAATACTTCTAAGGATCTTTGGAAGGCTTTGCAGAAGAGGTTCGAGAGAAACAGTGACATCAAGAAAAGCAAGAGAGAGCTATTGAGGAAGCAGTGTGAGTGCTTTAGATATTTAGAAAATGAATCTAGTGAAGAACTTATTTCTAGATTCTATCACCTGAAAACAGAGCTAAACTCTTATGAACTCAAGTATCCTGATGATGAATTGGTGGAGAAGCTTCTTGATTCTTTGCCACCAAAATTTGACATGTAACAACACTGTTGAGAGAGAACCCGGAGTTTTATGAGATGACAATTGATGATGCAATTGGAAAGGTTCAAGCACACGACATGAACCTGAAAAAGAAAGAAAGTTCTGGAAGACCTCAAATTCAAGATCCTTCTATGTATTATGGAGTGTCTTCCACAGCAAAGTCATCTGGTTCTGGAATTTCCTTGTTCTCTGGGACTCCTCAGGAAGATGATAATTCTAATGGTTGTGGTGGTCATACTTGTTTTACTGTCTCAGGATCTAGTTCTTACTACCAACATTCCTCAAGAAGCCCTACCTCTACCCCTTCAGCAAACCAATGTGCTATTGCCAAGATAGCTGAAGATCATGTGGCACTATTCTCATCCTGCATGCTTGCCTACAAGAACTTCATAGGTTGGAAGCTAACGGATCCTGAAACCATTGAAGAAGACTTTAATCAGGTGGATCCGGATGATATGGAGGATATGGATATTTTGAACATACCCATGATCTTGAGGAGGGCTAAGCGTTTTCTGAACCGAACAGGTAGGAAGTTCATTGTTGGGCATTCTAATGTCAAGGTTGGATTTGATAAATCCAAAACTAAGTGCTACAAATGTAATAACTTTGGACATTTCGCAAGGGAATGTCAAAAGGATAAAGCACCAGCTTCGGGTTTCACTAGACCAAGCCAGGGAAACAACCAAGGGTACAACAATCAGAACAACCGCAATCAGAGTCAAAGTGGAACGTCCAATGCATTAGTGGTTCAACACGACGAGAGCTTTGATTGGGGTGTTCATATGGAAGATGCCATACTTGCACAGACTCAAATAGGTTTAATGGCGGAGATTGTTGAGTTGATGAAAGCTGAGGAAAGGGAAGCATATGTTGCTAACCAACAAGAATCTACATCTGCCTTTGCTCTCATGGATATTGGAGAAGCATCCAGTTCGTCAACTGAGGTAGATTTTAATCCTTTTGCTGTTGTTTCCTGTTCCAAATGTCTTACCTTGAAGGACGAGAATGATCGTATCCATGATCAACTCGAACCCTTACGTATTGCAGCTCTAAGTTATAAAGAAAATGAAAAACGGTTTAAAGATTCAATTGAAAATCTTAAGAAAGAAAGACACGAGTTTTAAATTAAAATCAATGAACAACAATTTCACTTAGATGTTGCATACAAGGGGTTAGAGAAAAGAAATGTCGAGATTGCCAAACTGCAAAATGAAATCCTGTAGTTGAGTGGCAAACTTGTGAAGTTGAAAAACTCTCGCTTTATGGTGGAACACTACGAGTATGTGGTGAGAAAAGTGAGAGGCAAAGGTTTAGGTACTAATGCCATTCCTCCACCAGTAAGCGGCAAGTTTGTCAACGGGCCGGTGGACGTTGATTTGTCTTTCTTGGATGACTCTTCGAGCAAGGAAGAATCCTCTAACAAGGATGATTCCTCAAGTAAGGCTGAGTCAGTTTCTAATGAGGAGTTCTTCTCTGATGAAGGTTCTGAGAACACCAAGGTCGAGGGTGTTGTCTCAGAAGAGTTGATTGATGAACATAAAATTGAGAAAAACATTATCACTAATCATGACAATTGCCTTTTAACTGAACCTGATACAATTTAGTCCATTGACAAACTGAAAATGATGTTTTATGAAGGTTTCAAGTCCATAAAGCAAGTAAAGAAAGAAGCTTTTGTTAATCATTTGAGTAAGAATCACATTAAAACATGGAAAAACATTTTACTCCTAAAAGAAAATCAGGTCAAGCACAAGATGTTGTTAATGTTCATCAAACAACTCCCATTGCTCATCAAGCAGAGTCATCTGCATCCAAAAGCAGAGTGCCCTACAGGAGGACGTACAAATAAAAACGAGCTTGCTTTCACCGTGGTATGGTCGGTCACATCCTGGTGAACTGTCCTGATAAGAACCAAGGGAAACAGCCAGTTGTTCAACAACAAGCTGTTTCTCCTAAGACACCATCAGTGAAGCAACTCAAGAGTCCCAAATCAAATGTGGTGAAGCCACCAGTGAAACCAATGGTTAAGCCACCAGCAAAAAATGTGGCTGAGCCATCTTTTCCTAAAGGGGTAAAGCAAGTTGTTAAACCCAGTGTATCTGCCTCTGGTAGTACACAAACTGGTGAGAAGCCTATGGTGAAACTTTCTAAGCCACAGAGGAGAAGAAGGAACAAAAGGTTGAGAAAACTTGAACAACAGCTAGCTGGTAGTCAACCAGGTGAAGCTTCCACTAGTTCACTAAAAGTTGAGACTACCAAGCCTAATGTTCAGAAGGAAAAGAAGAAAAGGTCCTGGAACAAGAAAACCAAAAGTTCTCAATCTTTTGATCCCAAATCTTCTAAGGATTCACCCATTTTTGAAAGTCATGATTGTGAATTAATTGAGGTAGTTTATTTTAAGAAAAATGGACGACCCAAGACCACCATGGCTTGGGTCTCCAATTCTAATTAACTTCTTGTGACTCGTGTAGGAACATCCGAAGGGAACTATCTCTAACCATTGGTATGTGGATAGTGGATGCTCCAGGCACATGACAGGCAATATGGCTTTGCTTCAAGATGTTAAACCATTCAGAGGCGACTATGTGGCCTTTGCAGGCGAGAAGGGTGGTAGTATTACTTGTCAAGACATGGTTTCCATTGGATGTATAAGCTTTGACAATGTCAACTACTGTGAGCAGCTGAAGCATAACTTGTTGAGTGTATCTCAAATGTGCGACAAGGAGTACTCAGTTATGTTTGACAAGTCCGAATGCTTGGTTCTCAAGCTTGGTTTTGTGGTTCCTAACGATTGGATTCTGATGAGAGCGCCAAGGACAAAAGACACCTATCAGATTGATATGAGCGTGGCCACAACCACCTCATAAGTTGCTACTTGTTTGCTTACAAAAGCGACAGAACTTGACTCAATCTTGTAGCATAGGAAACTTGGACACATTTCTTATCGTAAAATGAATCATCTTGTCCGAAAAGGTTTGGTAACCGGGATTCCTAAGATGAGATTTACCATTGCAGATGATTGTATGCCTTGTAAAAAGGGCAAACATCAACGGAAATCTCACAAGCCCAAGATCCAAAACTCTATTGATACCTACACATGGATTTGTTTGGGCCCATAAGTATCGGGAGTATTGGAGGTAAGTCATAATGTCTAGTTGTAACTGATGATTTCTCACGTTTTTCTTGGGTGCATTTCTTAGGTACAAAGGATGAGACTGCTGAAATTCTTCAATACCTGATTGTGAGCTTGGAAACTTTATGCAAACTGAAGGTTAGAAGAATAAGGAGTGACAACGACACTGAGTTCAAAAACAACACGATGGAGCTTTTCTCTCTCAAGAAGGGTATTCATCATGAATTTAGTGCACCGTATACACCCCAGCAGAATGGAGTTGCAGAACGGAAGAACAGAACCCTAATTGAGACTGCAAGGACAATGCTGTTAGATGCCAAGCTTCCCGTAAGGTTCTGGGCGGAAGCAGTCAACACATCTTGTCACGTCTTAAACAGAGTTCTGGTGGTTAAGAGGCAAAATAAAACTTGTTATGAGCTGATAAAAAATCGACCTCTAAATCTTGACAACCTAGTTCCTTTTGGCAGTCCCTGCTCATTATTGTTACAGTACAAAGATCGCAAGTCTAAATTTCATGTAAAAGCGGTGGAAGGCATCTTCTTAGGATATGTTTCCAATTCGCCATGCAAGAGAGTGTACTATATTGAGAGTAGGTCTGTGGAAGAATGGTTCGAAGTGGACTACAGTAAACATAGCATTCCACCAAAACCAATTATTCCTTCTTGGGGATTTGATTATAATACTCTGTTCAAGTCTTTTAACCTTCTTGATTTATCTGCTGAAGACGCTGCCAAGTTGTATGAGTTCTGTTGTGGCGGCAACGACTCCAATTTCTCAACCAGAGCAACGGTACCTATCCCAACTTCCGATTCCAATGCTGCATCTGCATCTTGAACTCTTGACAGTGACAACGGAGATGAAGTTCATGTTGAAGGAAACGATGCTCAAGCTGATCCTAATGTACATGTAGGAAATGATGCTCCAGTTGATCCAATCAACATTGAGTCATCTTTGGGTACACTTGATATGGGGGAGTTGAGCACAAACCTTGAGTCAGCTATTCAAGAACCTCAAGTACAGGAGACGAGAGTGCATCAGAATCATCAAATTGACAACATTATTAGTGATCCTAATGTCGGTGTTCTAACTCATCACAGAACCATTACTGAGAACACCAGTTTGTATGCTGAGATACTTAACACAGGTATCGTGGAAACACGTTTGCATGCTGCATTCGTATCCCAATTGGAGCCGAAGAATGTGAAAGAGGCTCTCGCTGACAACTACTGGATAGAGGCGATGCAAGATGAATTGTCTCAATTCCAAAAGTTGCACGTGTGGGATTTGGTTGACCTTCCGAAGGGTACGCATCCGATTGGAACCAGATGGGTGTTCAAATGCAAGATGGATGATCGACATGTTGTAGTGAAGAATAAAGCAAGGTTGGTTGTTCAGGGTTTTTATCAGCAAGAGGGCTTGGATTACACAGAGGTGTATGCCCCAGTTGCAAGACTTGAGGCCATTCGACTGTTTCTGGCTTATGCCTCCTTTGTCGGCTTCAAGGTCTATCAAATTGATGTGAAGAGTACTTTCCTATATGGAAAAGTTCATGAAGAGATCTATGTCACTCAACCACCAGGTTTTGAAGATCCGCATAATATTGATAAAGTGTACAAGCTGGATAAGGCACTTTATGGTCTTCATCAAGCACCTAGGGCGTGGTATGAGACTTTATCAAAGCATTTATTGTCCAATGGTTTCGATCGTGGACAAATTGACTCGACCCTCTTCATTAGGAAAGCAGGATGTGATATTCTACTAGTGCAAGTTTATGTCGACGACATTATCTTTGGGTCTACCAATAAAGAGATGTGTAGAGAATTCTAAAGAGTGATGAAGTCCAAGTTTGAAATGAGCAACATGGGTGAACAGTCATTCTTTCTCGGTCTTTAAGTCAGTCAAAGGGAGGATGGCATTTATCTTCATCAAACTAATATGTGCACGACATTTTGTCAAAATACAAAATGAATGATTGTACTACTTATGGGACACCAATCCCAGTCAATCATGGTCTACAGCCGGACAAAGATGGACAGGATGTGGATTGTAAATTGTACCGCTGGATGATCGGTTCTCTAATGTATCTCACAGCTTTAAGGCCCGGCATTATGTTTGTTGTCTGCTTGTGCTTGAGGTTTCAGTCACAACCGAAGGAATCTCATTTGATAGTTGTGAAGAGGATCTTCAGATACCTGAAAGGGAAACCCCGATTGGGTCTTTGGTACTCCAAGCAACAGTCATTTGAATTCAAAGCCTATACCGATTCTGATTATGGCGGTTGTAACCTCGATAGAAAATCAACCTCAGGTGGATGTCAATTCTTGGGAGACAGGCTGGTCTCCTGGAAGTGTAAGAAGCAGTCAACGGTTTCTGTCTCAACATATGAAGTAGAGTACATTGTTGCCGCAAGCTGTTGTTCTCAGATATTGTGGATCCAACAACAATTGAGAGACTATGGCTTGAACTACACTGGAACTCCTCTATTCATTGACAATAATGCCACTATGTCCATCACGAACAACCCGGTGAAACATTCCAAAACTAAGCATATAGAAATTCGCCATCATTTCATCCGTGACTGTGCTGAAAAGCATTTGATTGAACTTGTCAAAGTTCACACGGATGACAACTTTGCTGACCTTTTCACTAAGGCGTTTGTTCGTACCCTTTTTGAACATCTGGTCAACTTGATAGGAATGTTCAATCCTGAGTGAAAACTTGTTTTCAAAATCAAATCATTTCAAGGAAGTTAAATTTTATTTCTTTTTAATTCTGTATAGTTAGTTTTTCTTTGATACATCTTCAGAAAATCCAAACAAAATGGAAAAATTAAGAAAATTTCAAAGTCATTTGAGAAAAGAGGAAATGATAGTACATCAGTAAGTGATCTAAATGACCTAGACTGCACATATGGGAAATGATTACGTCATGATTACTTGAGCCTTAAGTTTGATTATCTTGTTTTAATTTGTATATTTGCAAGTAATTTGAATTGTCAGTAGGCTATAAGTATTTTTGAATCATTAGTAGTGTGGAAACTAAATCAATACTACAACTATGATTTGAACCCATGTTTGCATGTGTGTGTGTGTAAAAGAATGAAAAAAGATCATTATCAGATAAAGGATGTAAGATTTTGGCAAGTATTTTTTTATGAGACCAGTTTCGGGTTATGTATTTAGCATATTTTTTCGGTTCACTTCACTGCCTATACTCACCCTTGAATGGGAAGTTGGGCCAAGATATGTCTTGACATTAACCATTGAGCATATATTCACCCTTGAATCATACCTGATTCATTGAAATCAAATCCAGATAAAAGTTGGATCCCCTTACCTAAATCCTCAGACACCATATTTATTAACCTGAATCATCATATGATATTCACAGAACAAAAACCTATAAAACCAAGACAAATGAATCACTCGATTCTGAATCTTATGATTGTTGATAATTCTTATGGATTCTGCTTGATTTTTTTATGTGCTAATCGATGTAACTTCATTCTAGAGATTTGGAAATCCTTGGGAAAATCTTAGATGCCTTGAGATAGTGCAATTTAAATTTCTGTAGCAGAACTGTGGGGTACACGTTGTATACTTATAATTAATACCTTAATACACAAGAACGTGATACAAAGATGCTTATGGTTTCAAATTTTATAATATTGCCAACTTGAATTAACTTGCTTATATTGCATATTACGTATGAATAAGTAGTAATTCAAGACATGATCCCATATTCTTTGATGTTTATTTTGTATCATTTTTGCTAAATTCTTAGCCTGATATGATCCTCTTCTCATGACTTTGACCAAAAATAGCTTGTTTGTATATTCTTGTATATCCGGATCTGAATCTTGTGCATATTCTCTTTATTCAGAAAAAAAAGATTTTAAGTTCGTGTATAGTTCAATCATTATCGAAAATGACAAAAAGATTTTCAGTACAGTTTATCAAAAGTTAAGAAAAGCCAAATATATTTGGGCTTAACTTCCTTGAACTGCTTTTGAATCCTCTTGATTGAATGTTCATATCCGGTTCGCTATTTGACTTGACATCTTCATAATTTGAGTTGAAAGTTTGAGTACACAAGGGTCTCTTCGTACTTGTTAAGTGCGCATGAGGTAAACCCTGCGTACATATCAAGTACGCAAGACTTAAGTCATGCGTACTTGCTAAGTACGTAGGAGTTAAATCCTTCACACTTGACAAGTACGCACGACCTATGTGTGGGGGGTATATATACAGGTGTTAGAATTTTTTTTCATTAGTTCATCATTTTCAAACTCTCTAACACTGTGTACTCCCTGCTCCGATTTCACTCAAAATTTTGAAGTGTTCCTAAATGATTTTTCATCCCGGTCATTGTTTCATCTTCACCTTACTAACATTTGGTGATAATCTTGGTCCATTTCATCCGCAAAATCTCTTGTTGAGGACCGATTTCTTGAACTTTTGAACTTAGGGTTTTGGTGATGAAATTTAAACCGGGTTTGGGTGTTCTTAAGTGAAATTAGGCCCTAAAACTAGTTTATGATCATCAATCGAAGCTCTAGCATGCTAAATTCGTCCTTAAATGTTCTTGATTTTGGTTTTGACCCCTTGTTTGACCGATGGTTACCGTCGGACCAAGGCTAGGTCAAAATCGACTTGTTTAGCAACTCATTGTTGTTGATAGTGGTTCCATTGGTTATAATCATGTATTTCGACCATGTGGTGACCCTAATCCACAGCAATACCTCACATATGTTGACTTTTGGAGTTTGAAATTTGGCTAAGGGTAAGTTCCTGCGCACTTAACAAGTACGCAAGAAGTAATTCATGCGTACTTGCCAAGTACACAAGAACTAACCCTTGCGTACTTGCTAAATACACAGGAAGGGCGCTCAAAAAATTTTCTAAGCCTGAAAATCAGTTCAATATGCAAGTGCTATACCATGTCTTGCTTGTTCTACTCCAATGATTCTGTTTGATCTAATGTTGTTTCTCTCATGTTCTTGTAGAGATGACTGGTGATGGTGGTGATGAAGAAGAAGGAGGAGATGGTGCTGAAGAGTCAGATTCTGAGGCGACTGAATCTGATTCATCTGACTCTGATGATGCACCAGACCAAACACACCCACGGAGAATGGCGAAGGTTTCCCTTCTCGAGTCATCCTCCAAAAGACAAAGACGAAAGAGTTCAGACAATAAGTATGTTCTTGAACATGAGAATGAGAGTAGGAAGAATAGGATTATTCAGTGATCCCTTCCTGAATCTTTCTATATACGTCATTTTGAGTTGCTGACGTGGAGCGCGTTAGCCACGCTAGCGTCAGTTTCACGGAGCTCAAATTTGACATAGTCGTCCTTGAGCTCACGGATTTTGACCTTGGGGAACCTCTGGTCACGGAGCTCAAATTTGACATAGTCGTCCTTATGGATTTTGACCTTGGGGAACCTCTGATACGATGTTGTTAGACAAATACTACCTGCATAAGAGACTAAAGACATCTCTAGAGCTGCTGTCAAAGGGGCGTTTGCTGAAGCAATTTCTTGTGACAAGCACTCTAAAGCTGATAGAGACTGAAGATATCTCCAAAGCTGCTGTCAAGGGAGTTTGTTGAAGCAATTCTTGTGACATGCACTCTGAAGATTGTTTTTACTTATGTATTGTCTTTCTGTATTTGTATTTTAGAGTCTGTATGTTTTGGTTTATCGAGTTGTAATCATGTTCATAGGTACTTGTCGTTGTATTTGTCTTTGTTAAGAGTTGTGCGCACTTAACAAGTGCGCATGTTGCTTAACCTGCGTACTTAGCAAGTACGCAAGAATATTGTCTGCGTACTTACTAAGTACGCACGAACTAAGTCCTGCGCACTTAGCAAGTGCGCAGGCAACAGGTCTAGTATATATAGCTGGTTTGTGTTGTGATTAAGTACGCACTCATTTTGCACACTGTAACCGGCTATGATTATCAATAGACGAAGTTTAAAGTATCTTGTGTTTGTTGTCGGTTTACTTTGGGTTGATTGAATCTCCACCTTGTCACTGGCATTCCGCACCTGGTTAGACTAGCCAACACACTTTCATGTGACGATCCGAGACACCCGGGGACCTACAGATACTCGGGTGTCGAGATCGTGTGTGTGAGAAAGAGTCGGAAATCAAATGTTTATAAATGAATTCTCAAAGCCCTATTTATAGGTGGGATCTAGAACTCGTAACGGACCGTTATAGGATGGTGACGGACTGTTACCGTCCTGTCGGTAACGAGTCATCACACATGTGTCAGCCTCGTCAGACACGTGTCAGCCTTCAGCTGATTGCGTTGTAACCGACCGTTATAGGATAGTGACGGTCTGTTACCGTCTTATTGGTAACAATTCATTAGACACGTATTAGCCTGTGGTTGATTGCAGTGTAAAGGACCGTTAAGGGCCACGTGTCAAAACTTAACTTTGGCATATTTACATTTTAATCCCTCAGTTTTATTTTTGCTCAAATTAGGCACTAAATTTTGATGGATATTACATTAGGTAGTCAAGTGTCAAAGGTTGAACAACAATCGGGGCCATCTAAATCAAAAGGTAAGTGTTTCTACACTTAGTTAGTAATTGGTTAACTTTTTTTCTTACACATGAGTTATATGTATGTCTACATGATCATGTGTTTCGGTGCTTGGGGAATTCATTATGTATGTTTACATGTGTAACACCCTAGAATTCCCTAAGAAAATGAAGAATTAAAGTTGCCAATCTTCATAAGTTTAGGGGCTATAATGAAAACATACAAAATCCAAGGATCAAAAGTAAAATTTGGAGAAAACGGCCTGTAACGGACCGTCACCAACCATAACGGTCTGTTATGCCTCATGACGGACTTTCACCCGTCATGACGGTCCGTGCCACAATACCGGAGGCGGTGTTAGGGTTGCTGACACGTGTCTAGTGACTCACCCTCATGACGGACCGTCACGAACCATGACGGTCCGTTACGTGGCTCAGAAGTGCGTAGCCGCCAAGCAAAGCCATGACGGACCGTCATGCCTGGTAACGGTCCGTCACGACCTCAGAATTTGCCCTATAATTAGATGATCGAGCCTAGACGTTTTCTCACACAAATTCACACTCTAAAACACCCACAACCACTCTGAAGTTCTGATCCTGAGCCCATTTTGCGTACGAAAATCCGGTTTCTAACCATTCGACTTCAAATTGTCGTAGATAGTGCTGAGGTAAGGTTTCGACTTCCTATTAAGCTTTGGTTATACACCATTAAGCTAGGCTTGTATAATTAAGTAATGTTATGATTATCTAGGAACTCTGCCCGAGGTATTTGCACATTACTAATTAATAAGCCGAAATACTGCCAAAGTGAGTTCTTAAATTGTGATTCATGAACCTTTTCATTACCTTGTCTAGCGTGATTGATTTATGAAACATTTTGAGTATCTTGAAACGAGTGTACCGATTGTTTATATATAATGTATTCTAAGCGCTTATTGTATTTCACTTGCCCGTGGAACGGCATGTTGGACAGGACCCGTGGAACGGTCTTTGGTTATATATAGACTGAATGATTGTTCATAGTTATCTATGAATTTGGGTGTTGAAGCCCATGAATGTGTTCAAGATACTTTGGCGGGTCATTTTAATAAACTATTTTAGTTTATGGATTCACCAGCTTTATGTTGACCCATGTTTTATCAAATGTTTTTAACGCATCACAGGTAGTCATTAGACAAGGTATTCCAGGACTAGAACGAAATGATGAACGATCCAGATGATGCGCATGCAAGGAACTATAAGTCCCGAATGTTATGTTCCTTGTTAGGAACGAATAATGTAACTTTTGTGAAACAAGATGTAAACAATGTTTTGATGTAAATAGAAGTTACGATTTAGTCTTCCGTTGTGTGTTTTTGATATCAACATCAAAGTAACTAGAAGGCGACCTTCTGACCAGTATGTAGTTATCTGACGAACAGAATGTTTTGTCTAGGAAAGGACGGTGTATAAATCTCTCCTAGACCCGCCATTTTTTCTGGGAACATCTCTGTTGGAGGTACTACTCTGGTTAGATAATTTTCCTGTGTAATGGGTGTGACAACATGAATATGTATTTGAGTATTTGGGTGACTTATATGTGTCACACCCCAACCACGGCGGTTTCCCGCGGGTCACGACGGTCATGGATCATCGTCACTGATTACATAGAACGACCTCTATATGGTTTTGAAAATCATGCATTCCAAGTCGTTCCAAAATATAACATTGTTTTACAGAGCTAATGCAGAAGGAAAATAAATTGTTTTGAAAAAACAATGCCAAGCAAAAGACATTCAAAAGTTCACTGTCATGGGAATAGAACAAGAATTCATGCATGATGTGCAACCTAATCCCGTGCAAACTTAACGACCTGAGAAAACATGCTTAAACGAGTCAACAATAATGTTGGCGAATTCACAGGTTTAAATGTAAAAGTAAATCATTGTAATGGACCACAAAATTTTCAATGATTTGATTGTTGTACAGACAATGCTACAATATTACCATAAACACACCGAAACCGAAGCTAGACTGTAACAGTAACGTAATGTAATGCCTCTACCATGCCTATCGTATGCATGGGGTGATTAGGTCAATGATGCACCCGTTTTGACCTCTAGTCAAAGTTAGCGCGACTAACGCGGATGAGGGTTGTCAAACCCAAATAGATCTATCATGATTACCTCACTTAGAAATGAAACTAAAGGTCCAGTTTGAGAGGACTTAATACGATATGAAACCGCTTATGTAATATGTGAAATCATATAAGTGAAATTGTGTCCAATGAAAACAATAAGTATGCATGTAATCTCCCCTAAAAGGAAAATAAGTAAAATGGGGCCGTGAGACTCATCTGATGCGTGAGTACCGTAAACGTGTAGGTAGCAAAAGTCCGTGTGTAAACCGACCTATGCGTGCCATAGAATATATAAGACACCTTAAGGTATAAGTAATTATTCTACATGCAAGTTGGTCATGCAACAGTTTCACCCAACTCGTAACGTTATGTGTGTAAGTTTCGGTTTAAAACGTTTTAACTCGACGACCCGTTGGTGATATATATTTGTTATCCAAAATTATATATTAAATGAAATAAATATAAGTCATATACTCGATCAAGTGTGTCCATGTCAACAAATAACTCGGTGTCAACTTAGAGTTCGGGTTTCAAAATAAAGTTTGACTCGACCAGAGTCGTAACTCGATGCAAACAGTAAATAAATATATTATTTGTTTACTTAAAGTAATGTTTTTAAAATATGTCACGTTTTAGGTAAAAATAATATATATTATTTCTACGAAATATAACTTTGAGAATTATTACTCTTAAAATAATGTCGGTTTTCGTTTTACGACCAAAGTGTGTGTGTGTATATATATATATATTTATAAAATTATATAGATTTTAAAATTTTGTCTTGGACAATTTAATTATTTATGTACTTTAAAATATTATGAACTTTACAATAAAATACAACTAGCTTTTCATCCAACTTTTTATACCAACATAATTTTTAACATATATATCTTTCGAAAAACCATAGCAATAACCATATGAACTTTCTTAAAAATACTATCATAACCACTAGTAATAATTTATCTTTCCAATATTTGAAATAACTTAACCAAATAAATATAAACTTCTAAGGAACTAAATGTTCATAACACCACATGTTAAACAGTACAAGATTTCCATGGACAAGGTAAACCCACTCGATGCATATACACTTTATTTTAGTTTATGAAGCCATAAAGTTATTATTACTATTTTGACACAAAATAAGTATCATTTAGTTATTAGTTTCTAAAAACTTCATATTTAACAAAAATAAACTTTTGTAGGTGAAAGTTGGTACACAACAACATGTGGGTAAAGAAATATAAAACAAGAACAAAAATATAAATAAGTAGGAGGGTTTTCTCACTAGAAGCAAGCAAGGAAGAAGGAAGGAGTGGTGTAGGTTTCTTGAAGTCACCCAATGCCACTTGATCTTCACAAAAGAAAAATAGACTTGGAACACTTGTATTAAAATTTGAAAGTTGAAGGTTTGGGGTGGGGATGATATTGTCGTAAGAAAGAATGGGGATGAAGGAGTTTGCAAGATGTCTTGTGTGATTATTTAGTGAAATGTAGGTGTATTATAAGGTAGTATTCCTTGGTAACAAACAAAAGTCTTGGAAATTGAGGTTGGGGTGGGATTTTCGGCCAAATGGATTTAGTGGCCAAAGATGGCAAATAGTCAAGTGTGAGATACTTGTGTATGTAAAAAGTGATTTATCATAAGTATGGAAATTATTATTGTTTGTAAAAGTCAAAGTGAAGAAAAGGGATTTTGTGTGTATTCATGTTGGTCGACGAAAACAAAAGAAAAGAATAGAGTGGATATGACTAGAGATTTAAAAAGATAAGGATTTCATGCTTGGTATGTGTGTGTAAAAAAAAAGGCATCATAAGAATGGGAAAACCCAACACACACTCTTCCTTTGTGTGTGCATTCTCGGTCAACTAGTCAAAAAAGAAAAAGATGAGTTTAGACATTATTATTTTTTTTGGAATTCATATGAAAAAGAAGATCATGTAGTTTAAAACGGGTATTCGGGTGGTAGCGGGTATAAATCGGACATGATATAAAATAGAGATTTTAAAACGAGCTTAATAAAATTAAGCCCAGCAAACTAGAACAAAAGTATACAATTGAATTAGCGAACGGGAAATTAATTAAAACTGGAGAAGTCATTCAGGATTGTACCTTATGTTTTAAGAACCACACATTTAGTATAGACTTACTACCTGTTGATTTAGGAAGCTTTGACGTTGTTATTGGCATGGATTGGTTGTCAAAGAATCATGCCGAGATTGTTTGTTTTGAGAAGATTGTCCAAATCCCACTCTCAAACGGAGAAGTTCTTTCGATTCAAGGTGAGAAGAGTGGAGTAACATTAAGGATGATAAACTGCATGAAAACTCGTAAGTATCTACGTAAAGGCTATTACGTATTCCTGGCTCATGTCGTCGAGAAGAAACCCGAGGAACGTCGACTTGAGGATATACCAATCGTTAAGGATTATCCTGAAGTTTTTCCTGAAGACTTACCTGGATTACCACCACCGAGGCAAGTCGAATTCCGAATCGATTTGGTACCAGGATCCGCACCGATTGCGCGATCGCCGTATCGATTAGCACCTTCTGAAATGCAAGAATTATCAAATCAACTACAAGAGTTGCTTGATAAAGGTTTCATAAGACCGAGTTTCTCACCTTGGGGAGCTCCGGTCCTATTTGTAAAGAAAAAGGATGGAACCTTTAGGATGTGTATTGATTACCGAGAATTAAACAAGCTTACAATCAAGAACCGATACCCACTTCCTCGAATAGACGATTTGTTCGATCAACTACAAGGTTCTAGCTTCTATTCAAAAATTGATCTACGTTCAGGGTATCATCAATTAAGAATCCAAGAAGAAGATGTACCAAAGACAGCATTTAGGACTCGTTACGGTCACTACGAGTTCCTAGTTATGCCATTTGGTTTGACGAACGCACCAGCTGTCTTCATGGATCTCATGAACCGCGTGTGCAAGCCATACTTGGATAAATTCGTGATTGTATTCATCGATGACATATTAATATATTCACGAACTAAGGAGGATCATGAACATCACCTGAAAGTAATCTTAGAACTACTCAGAAACGAGAAACTTTACGCTAAATTCTCTAAGTGTGAGTTTTGGATCCGAGAAGTGCATTTTCTTGGACATGTCATCAACAAGGAAGGAATTCACGTTGATCCATCAAAAATTGAAGCGATCAAAAACTGGGAAGCACCAAAGACTCCGACAGAAGTACGTCAATTTTTAGGTTTAGCCGGCTATTACAGACGATTCATCGAGAATTTTTCAAAAATAGCCTTGCCTTTAACCACATTAACCCAGAAAGAAAAGAAGTATGATTGGAATGACAAGCAAGAGTCAGCTTTTCAATTACTAAAGCAGAAGCTGTGTAGTGCACCAATTCTATCCCTTCCTGAGGGAATCGACAATTTTGTCGTATACTGCGATGCATCACACCAAGGACTGGGTTGTGTGTTAATGCAAAGAGACAAAGTCATCGCATATGCCTCACGACAACTAAAAGTGCACGAAAAGAATTATACGACCCACGACTTGGAATTGGGTGCAGTTGTGTTTGCGCTCAAAATTTGGAGACATTACCGTTACGGTACAAGATGTACTATCTTTACTGATCACAAGAGTCTCCAGCATATCTTTGATCAAAAGGAACTTAACATGAGACAACGTCGTTGGGTAGAACTACTAAACGATTATGATTGTGATATCAAGTACCATCCCGGGAAAGCCAATGTCGTAGCGGACGCTTTAAGTCGCAAAGAACGAGTTAAAACTCTTCGTGTTCGTGCCATAGGATTGACAATTCATACGAATCTTACTACTCAAATTCGGATGGCACAACATGAGGCAATCAAAGAAGAAAACATTCAGAATGAAGCTTTACGAGGAATGATAAAGCAATTGGAGCCAAAGTCAGATGACACTTTATACTTCATGAATAGAATTTGGGTGACACGTTTTGGTAACTTACGGGAGTTAGTTATGGACGAAGCCCACAAGTCCAGGTACTCCATTCACCCAGGTTCAGATAAGATGTATAAGGATCTAAAAGAATTATATTGGTGGCCCAATATGAAAGGAGATATTGCCACATATGTCAGTAAATGCCTAACGTGCTCAAAAGTAAAAGCCGAACATCAGAAACCGTCTGGTTTACTACAGCAACCTGAAATTCCCCAATGGAAATGGGAACAAATTTCTATGGATTTTATCACAAAATTACCCAAGACATCCAGTGGTTATGATACCATATGGGTTATTGTCGACCGATTAACAAAATCTACTCACTTTCTGCCAATGAAAGAAACTGATAAAACCGAGAAACTTGCAAAGCTTTATATCAAGGAAATTGTGGCTAGGCATGGAGTGCCAATTTCTAATATCTCGGATAGAGATAGCAGATTCGTGTCTAGAATCTGGAAATCATTACAAGAAGCCATGGGCACACGTCTTGACATGAGCACGGCATATCACCCACAAACAGATGGTCAAAGCGAAAGGACCATTCAAACATTAGAAGATATGCTCCGTGCATGTGTAATGGATTTCGGAGGAAATTGGGATCTCATTTACCATTAGCTGAGTTTTCCTACAATAACAGCTACCATACGAGCATTAAGGCAGCTCCGTTTGAAGCTTTATATGGTCGTAAATGCCGCTCACCGTTATGTTGGGCGGAAGTTAGTGAAAAACATTTGACAGGCCCTGAGATTGTCCAGGAAACCACTGATAAGATTTTCAAAATTAAGGACCGTTTGAAAGCGGCCCGAGACAGACAAAAGAGCTATGCTGACAACAGACGAAAACCATTAGAATTTCAAATTGGTGACCGAGTAATGTTAAAAGTCTCACCATGGAAAGGCGTTGCAAGGTTTGGTAACCGTGGTAAGCTCAACCCTAGATACGTTGGTCCGTTCGAAATACTGGCTAGGGTTGGCCCTGTAGCTTACAAACTCAAGCTACCACAAGAACTAAACAATGTACATGATACGTTTCATGTATCAAATCTCAAGAAGTGTTTATCAGACGAGACACTAATTATACCACCTGACGAAATTCACATTGATGATAAACTTCACTTCATCGAGGAACCGATTGAGATTTCAGATTGGAAGGTTCAAAAGCTGAGACGTAGTCGAATCAAACTGGTTAAAGTACGTTGGAACTCAAAGCGTGGTCCTGAGTATACATGGGAACGAGAGGACCAAATGAAAACAAGATACCCATCCTTGTTTAAGGATACACCAGTTCAAGGTGACACAAATTGAATTTCGGGACGAAATTCTGTTAACATGGGGAGAATGTGACACCCGACATTTCAGGTCAATATCCGTACACATTATGAACAAGTTTACATTACAATAAACGAGTTTACATTATAATTATTTTTGTGATTTATTTAATTTCACAAACAAAGACTTTAGAGTCTAGCAAAGATCGTACATGGTCTCAATTCATACTTGGGTAATTCTAGGAATTACCGGTGCAAGTACCAGTACAAACCGACTAAGACGATCAATAGTGGATAAATTAAATATCCAGGCGTATATATATATTACACAAATTTTAAGTTGGTCAATAAATTATTTTTAGAATAAAACTATAATACCGTGGGGAAAATAAACCGAATTAAACTACCCTTTAAAACTCTAGTTAATAAACAAATACCCAAAAATCCAATTTGCTTGATTATTTTAACCCAAACCCCCAACCCACTTACCCCTTGACTTTTTGGCCGAAAAAGCCAGAGAAACCCCCCCCTTCACTCGTCCCATGCCATAACTGAGAAAAACTCAGATAAAACCCATACCACTTTCAATCACTTTCCTCACAATTCTCATTTTTCTCTCATTTTCATACGGAAAACTTCCCATTTATCTTCAAAATCAAAGCCAAGTTTTAAGACAAAAACCATCAGGATTCAGTGTTTTCAAGTGTTTCTGAAAAGGGTTTAGCAAAAGATTCAAGATCATCTCTGTTTTCTCTCATCATCATCGCCACTGTTTTAAAGGTAAAAACTCGATATTTTCATATTATTTTCTTAAAAGCCGGAGCCAAACATGCAAAATGTTCAAACACAAGTAAGATAACAAGAAAAGTGTGTCAAATTCAAATTTTAAAACAAAATATGCAGGACTGATTCTGTCAAACAGAAGTCCAGTAATCGAAACTAGGAGTTTCGATACCTGTCGCTCAATCGAAACTAGGAGTTTCGATACCTGTTGGTCAATCGAAACTGGGAGTTTCGATACCTTTTACTCAATCGAAACTAGGTTGTTTCGATACCCAGTTTACTCAATCGAAACTAAGAAGTTTCGACACCTGACTACTCCATCGAAACTAAGTAGTTTCGATACACATATGCCCAATCGAAACTAAGAAGTTTCGACACCTGGTCAACAGTCCCATTTGGGCAGTAACTCAAAACTGTTTTTATAACAAAACAAGTGTTGAACAACTAAGGAGATATTCAAACAAAAACGACCAGATTTACAAGGTCGGTGAACAATTTACAATTAAGACGTTGGTCTTAACAAAAATTTACCCTTGGTATCTAGGGTACGAATAGTCAAGGTTGACTACAACAAGTTTTATCACAAGTATATACACAAACTCAAGGTGAGTTTCACGGCCCCTTTCTTTTTACTGTTTTCTAATATTTGGGGGAAGAACATACTTCAACTATTTTATGGGATAACAAGAGAATAAGACACGACTTTATGTTTACATGGGATGAGAACAACACATTGGAGGCCGCTAAAGTCCCCTGGAACAACATAGTAACCATTAACTGTAGCCTAGGGTCCTATGAATAGTACTATGGAGAGTGACGTCTCCCGGTCATGGTTAGTCGCGCTAACCACAATCTGGAGGATTTATGGCCGCATAGAATCTGATAACGCTTAATAGGGGCTCACACATGTCATGGTTTGGTTACGCCTCATGTATGAACATATTATTTGTATTCCTAGCTAGTTTACAAATGGGTCAACAATTCTTATTTTGTTTATCACATACAACTGAAACTATTTACGAACAATGAAATTTTGCAAAGAACTATTTGATTAAACCTGTGAACTCACCAACCTCGTGCTGACGATTTTAAGTATGTTTTTCAGGTAACTGAACGTGATTTCAAGGTTAGCAATGTAGATTACATGCATGCACGATGGATACTACTCAAGGAGGATTTCCCTTGTATAACTCATTGAATTGAGTCATATTTGTGAAATCTTAATGTTTTGTAAACTCATTTTACATTTTGTAATATAAAACTTTAAACTCATTTATGTATCCATTTATCATGTATGTGTTTGCGGTAATCATATGATTTGGAAACCAGTGAACGTCGTGCCTCGCGTTTCCGCTTTGGCGGGGTGTGACAGAAATTGGTATCAGAGCCATTGATTATAGCGAACTAGGAATCTAAATTGGAACCTAGTCTATAATTTAAATGACTCACTAAAACGTTTTCATTGCATAAGCATTGTATAACCAGTCATTTTGTCATATGGATATTGTAGTCATAAGCATGTCGTCACATTCACATTCTGATCCCGTCTCTGACACTGAATCAAAAGAGGAACGTTCCGCCTCACATCCCAAAAATCGAGTACAAACCCGTAGCTCCACACCACCTAAAGTCGCCTTGGGAAAACCGCCTATCGTCTACCGAAAGAAAAGCGGAGGACCAGTTAAGGTGCAAAGTGCTAAGAAGAAGTTTCGACTTCCACACAAAAGGAATCTAGCAGCCCGTGACCCAGAAGACTTGGAGGCTGGTGAAGAACCACCTAGGCAAAGACCCTGCTACCACCCGACTGTGGGAACTATCCGTTGGATGCCACGTACTCTGGCCCGATGGAGGGATATGGAGAGCATCCCATCTACCTTTGAGATTGGAGAGTCTTCTAACTCCCCAACACCCCTACCCCACACTGGGGAAGCCATAGAGCTCACAGTGCCTACACTAGTAGCACGCGTTCGTACGCATGAGGAGCGTCTTGATGATCTCCTAGATGCCATCCGGGCACAGGGGGTTGCAGCCACGCGACTTCGTCAAGGACTCGGATCTCGAGTTCAGACTCTGGAAGACCACACCCGAGACATACAGGGTGCCACAAACTATCTAGAGTTGAGAGCTGACATGGACTGGCAGTTCACTGTCACGGTCCGAGACATGGTGGAGGCGCTGGAAGAAAGGATGTTGGCTGCAGAATTTGTGGCGAGAGCTAGCTTTGTCATGGTGGGACTTGCCATGATGATTGGATTGTACTCTCACTTCTTCTTTTAAACCTATTACGGGCGGGTTGTGCCCGTAGTACATTAAGTAGTTTAAAACTTTAGTACTGATGAGGTCATGTGAACCCATCCTTTTTGTATCCTTATCTTTTGGGAACAATGTACTATGTATGTTTTGACTATGTATGTAATGGTTTATGTTGTAATGATAGTTGTTTACGTTTGATGTTGTTGTATCCTTATGTCATGATCTATCATTATTTTTATATAATGTTGTTTCTTTTTAATTGACACGATTAGAAAGAACGTCATGGCACCTAAGCGTAGGACAACCCGTAACACTACTGGAGACAACAACGAGACAATTTCTCCAAATGTGGAACAACTTATAGCACAGCGAGTAGCTGCTGCCATGCAACAGTATGAGGCGAATCGAAATAGTGGAGGAGGAAACGACAGTGGTACCGGTGCAGGAGGTGCAGGAGGAAGCGGTACAGCTGGAGGTTCCGGAGGTTCCGGAGGTAATAGAATAAATAAGCCGTAACACATGGTCATGATCCGAATTATTGCCGTTATGACTTGTAATTCTACAGATGCTCCAAATAGAAAGTGCTCCTACAAGGCCTTTCTATCTTGCAAACCCCGTAACTTCAATGGCACCGAGGGTGCAGTTGGGCTAATGAGATGGATAGAGAAGATGGAATCAGTGATTGATATCAGTGAATGCACCGCTGACTGCATGGTGAAGTATTCTACATGCTCACTCACTGATAAAGCTTTAACTTGGTGGAATTCACAAGTAAAGACTTTGGGAAGGCAGACAGCATATGAGTTGTCATGGGAAGACCTGAAAGCCATGATGATCGAGGAGTACTGTCCTCGAAATGAGTTGCAAAAGATCGAATCTGAAATGTGGAACTTGCAAATGACAGGAGATGATGTTGCTGGCTACACTGACCGATTCAATGAGTTAGCAATCTTGGTTCCACACATGGTTACCCCAGAATACAAGAAGGTTGAAAGATACTTGTGGGGTCTCGCACCTCAAATCCGAAGTCTGGTGACTTCATCGAACCCTATGGATGCCAAGAGCGCCATAACTTTAGCTTTCAAGCTAAGGGATAATGCTGTACGTGATGGTTTGTTTGAAAAGAAGGAGACCGAAGGAGGGAAATCTGGAGAAAAGAGGAAATGGTTTGGAAAACCAATTAATCAAAACAAGAATCAAATTTACAAGAGACCTGAAACTATGAAAGCCTTTGTCGCCAACACTGTGGAACAAAAAGGATACCTTGGAGCACGACCAAGGTGTGACAATTGTGGATATCATCACAGTGGGAAGTGTACCCAATGTGGAAAATGTAAAAAGTATGGACATCTAGCCCTTGACTGTAGGAGCAATGCGAACCCTAACAAGATAAATCAAGTAGCAGGAAAAGTCAACCCAGGAACAGAAAGGATGAATCAAGGATGCTTTGAGTGTGGAGATCCAAAGCACTTCAGAAAAGACTGTCCAAAGTTGAAGAACCGAAACGACAATCAGGCCCGTGGAAGAGCATTTGTGATGGGGGCTGGTGACGCACGACAAGATCCAAACATTGTCACTGGTACGTACCCGATAAATAATCACTATGCCTCTATACTTTTCGATACGGGTGCTGATTTGAGTTTTGTGTCAAATGACTTTAAGTCCCTACTCGGTATTAAGCCCAGCAAACTAGAACAAAAGTATACAATTGAATTAGCGAACGGGAAATTAATTAAAACTGGAGAAGTCATTCAGGATTGTACCTTATGTTTTAAGAACCACACATTTAGTATAGACTTACTACCTGTTGATTTAGGAAGCTTTGACGTTGTTATTGGCATGGATTGGTTGTCAAAGAATCATGCCGAGATTGTTTGTTTTGAGAAGATTGTCCAAATCCCACTCTCAAACGGAGAAGTTCTTTCGATTCAAGGTGAGAAGAGTGGAGTAACATTAAGGATGATAAACTGCATGAAAACTCGTAAGTATCTACGTAAAGGCTATTACGTATTCCTGGCTCACGTCGTCGAGAAGAAACCCGAGGAACGTCGACTTGAGGATATACCAATCGTTAAGGATTATCCTGAAGTTTTTCCTGAAGACTTACCTGGATTACCACCACCGAGGCAAGTCGAATTCCGAATCGATTTGGTACCAGGATCCGCACCGATTGCGCGATCGCCGTATCGATTAGCACCTTCTGAAATGCAAGAATTATCAAATCAACTACAAGAGTTGCTTGATAAAGGTTTCATAAGACCGAGTTTCTCACCTTGGGGAGCTCCGGTCCTATTTGTAAAGAAAAAGGATGGAACCTTTAGGATGTGTATTGATTACCGAGAATTAAACAAGCTTACAATCAAGAACCGATACCCACTTCCTCGAATAGACGATTTGTTCGATCAACTACAAGGTTCTAGCTTCTATTCAAAAATTGATCTACGTTCAGGGTATCATCAATTAAGAATCCAAGAAGAAGATGTACCAAAGACAGCATTTAGGACTCGTTACGGTCACTACGAGTTCCTAGTTATGCCATTTGGTTTGACGAACGCACCAGCTGTCTTCATGGATCTCATGAACCGCGTGTGCAAGCCATACTTGGATAAATTCGTGATTGTATTCATCGATGACATATTAATATATTCACGAACTAAGGAGGATCATGAACATCACCTGAAAGTAATCTTAGAACTACTCAGAAACGAGAAACTTTACGCTAAATTCTCTAAGTGTGAGTTTTGGATCCGAGAAGTGCATTTTCTTGGACATGTCATCAACAAGGAAGGAATTCACGTTGATCCATCAAAAATTGAAGCGATCAAAAACTGGGAAGCACCAAAGACTCCGACAGAAGTACGTCAATTTTTAGGTTTGGCCGGCTATTACAGACGATTCATCGAGAATTTTTCAAAAATAGCCTTGCCTTTAACCACATTAACCCAGAAAGAAAAGAAGTATGATTGGAATGACAAGCAAGAGTCAGCTTTTCAATTACTAAAGCAGAAGCTGTGTAGTGCACCAATTCTATCCCTTCCTGAGGGAATCGACAATTTTGTCGTATACTGCGATGCATCACACCAAGGACTGGGTTGTGTGTTAATGCAAAGAGACAAAGTCATCGCATATGCCTCACGACAACTAAAAGTGCACAAAAAGAATTATACTACCCACGACTTGGAATTGGGTGCAGTTGTGTTTGCGCTCAAAATTTGGAGACATTACCTTTACGGTACAAGATGTACTATCTTTACTGATCACAAGAGTCTCCAGCATATCTTTGATCAAAAGGAACTTAACATGAGACAACGTCGTTGGGTAGAACTACTAAACGATTATGATTGTGATATCAAGTACCATCCCGGGAAAGCCAATGTCGTAGCGGACGCTTTAAGTCGCAAAGAACGAGTTAAAACTCTTCGTGTTCGTGCCTTAGGATTGACAATTCATACGAATCTTACTACTCAAATTCGGATGGCACAACATGAGGCAATCAAAGAAGAAAACATTCAGAATGAAGCTTTACGAGGAATGATAAAGCAATTGGAGCCAAAGTCAGATAACACTTTATACTTCATGAATAGAATTTGGGTGACACGTTTTGGTAACTTACGGGAGTTAGTTATGGACGAAGCCCACAAGTCCAGGTACTCCATTCACCCAGGTTCAGATAAGATGTATAAGGATCTAAAAGAATTATATTGGTGGCCCAATATGAAAGGAGATATTGCCACATATGTCAGTAAATGCCTAACGTGCTCAAAAGTAAAAGCCGAACATCAGAAACCGTCTGGTTTACTACAGCAACCTGAAATTCCCCAATGGAAATGGGAACAAATTTCTATGGATTTTATCACAAAATTACCCAAGACATCCAGTGGTTATGATACCATATGGGTTATTGTCGACCGATTAACAAAATCTGCTCACTTTCTGCCAATGAAAGAAACTGATAAAACCAAGAAACTTGCAAAGCTTTATATCAAGGAAATTGTGGCTAGGCATGGAGTGCCAATTTCTATTATCTCGGATAGAGATAGCAGATTCGTGTCTAGAATCTGGAAATCATTACAAGAAGCCATGGGCACACGTCTTGACATGAGCACGGCATATCACCCACAAACAGATGGTCAAAGCGAAAGGACCATTCAAACATTAGAAGATATGCTCCGTGCATGTGTAATGGATTTCGGAGGAAATTGGGATACTCATTTACCATTAGCTGAGTTTTCCTACAATAACAGCTACCATACGAGCATTAAGGCAGCTCCGTTTGAAGCTTTATATGGTCGTAAATGCCGCTCACCGTTATGTTGGGCGGAAGTTGGTGAAAAACATTTGACAGGCCCTGAGATTGTCCAGGAAACCACTGATAAGATTTTCAAAATTAAGGACCGTTTGAAAGCGGCCCGAGACAGACAAAAGAGCTATGCTGACAACAGACGAAAACCATTAGAATTTCAAATTGGTGACCGAGTAATGTTAAAAGTCTCACCATGGAAAGGCGTTGCAAGGTTTGGTAACCGTGGTAAGCTCAACCCTAGATACGTTGGTCCGTTTGAAATACTGGCTAGGGTTGGCCCTGTAGCTTACAAACTCAAGCTACCACAAGAACTAAACAATGTACATGATACGTTTCATGTATCAAATCTCAAGAAGTGTTTATCAGACGAGACACTAATTATACCACCTGACGAAATTCACATTGATGATAAACTTCACTTCATCGAGGAACCGATTGAGATTTCAGATTGGAAGGTTCAAAAGCTGAGACGTAGTCGAATCAAACTGGTTAAAGTACGTTGGAACTCAAAGCGTGGTCCTGAGTATACATGGGAACGAGAGGACCAAATGAAAACAAGATACCCATCCTTGTTTAAGGATACACCAGTTCAAGGTGACACAAATTGAATTTTGGGACGAAATTCTGTTAACATGGGGAGAATGTGACACCCGACATTTCAGGTCAATATCCGTACACATTATGAACAAGTTTACATTACAATAAACGAGTTTACATTATAATTATTTTTGTGATTTATTTAATTTCACAAACAAAGACTTTAGAGTCTAGCAAAGATCGTACATGGTCTCAATTCATACTTGGGTAATTCTAGGAATTACCGGTGCAAGTACCAGTACAAACCGACTAAGACGATCAATAGTGGATAAATTAAATATCCAGGCGTATATATATATTACACAAATTTTAAGTTGGTCAATAAATTATTTTTAGAATAAAACTATAATACCGTGGGGAAAATAAACCGAATTAAACTACCCCTTTAAAACTCTAGTTAATAAACAAATACCCAAAAATCCAATTTGCTTGATTATTTTAACCCAAACCCCCAACCCACTTACCCCTTGACTTTTTGGCCGAAAAAGCCAGAGAAACCCCCCCCCTTCACTCGTCCCATGCCATAACTGAGAGAAACTCAGATAAAACCCATACCACTTTCAATCACTTTCTTCACAATTCTCATTTTTCTCTCATTTTCATACGGAAAACTTCCCATTTATCTTCAAAATCAAAGCCAAGTTTTAAGACAAAAACCATCAGGATTCAGTGTTTTCAAGTGTTTCTGAAAAGGGTTTAGCAAAAGATTCAAGATCATCTCTGTTTTCTCTCATCATCATCGCCACTGTTTTAAAGGTAAAAACTCGATATTTTCATATTATTTTCTTAAAAGCCGGAGCCAAACATGCAAAATGTTCAAACACAAGTAAGATAACAAGAAAAGTGTGTCAAATTCAAATTTTAAAACAAAATATGCAGGACTGATTCTGTCAAACAGAAGTCCAGTAATCGAAACTAGGAGTTTCGATACCTGTCGCTCAATCGAAACTAGGAGTTTCGATACCTGTTGGTCAATCGAAACTGGGAGTTTCGATACCTTTTACTCAATCGAAACTAGGTTGTTTCGATACCCAGTTTACTCAATCGAAACTAAGAAGTTTCGACACCTGACTACTCCATCGAAACTAAGTAGTTTCGATACACATATGCCCAATCGAAACTAAGAAGTTTCGACACCTGGTCAACAGTCCCATTTGGGCAGTAACTCAAAACTGTTTTTATAACAAAACAAGTGTTGAACAACTAAGGAGATATTCAAACAAAAACGACCAGATTTACAAGGTCGGTGAACAATTTACAATTAAGACGTTGGTCTTAACAACAATTTACCCTTGGTATCTAGGGTACGAATAGTCAAGGTTGACTACAACAAGTTTTATCACAAGTATATACACAAACTCAAGGTGAGTTTCACGGCCCCTTTCTTTTTACTGTTTTCTAATATTTGGGGAAAGAACATACTTCAACTATTTTATGGGATAACAAGAGAATAAGACACGACTTTATGTTTACATGGGATGAGAACAACACATTGGAGGCCGCTAAAGTCCCCTGGAACAACATAGTAACCATTAACTGTAGCCTAGGGTCCTATGAATAGTACTATGGAGAGTGACGTCTCCCGGTCATGGTTAGTCGCGCTAACCACAATCTGGAGGATTTATGGCCGCATAGAATCTGATAACGCTTAATAGGGGCTCACACATGTCATGGTTTGGTTACGCCTCATGTATGAACATATTATTTGTATTCCTAGCTAGTTTACAAATGGGTCAACAATTCTTATTCTGTTTATCACATACAACTGAAACTATTTACGAACAATGAAATTTTGCAAAGAACTATTTGATTAAACCTGTGAACTCACCAACCTCGTGTTGACGATTTTAAGTATGTTTTTCAGGTAACTGAACGTGATTTCAAGGTTAGCAATGTAGATTACATGCATGCACGATGGATACTACTCAAGGAGGATTTCCCTTGTATAACTCATTGAATTGAGTCATATTTGTGGAATCTTAATGTTTTGTAAACTCATTTTACATTTTGTAATGTAAAACTTTAAACTCATTTATGTATCCATTTATCATGTATGTGTTTGCGGTAATCATATGCTTTGGAAACCAGTGAACGTCGTGCCTCGCGTTTCCGCCTTGGCGGGGTGTGACACAAGTAAACTCCGGTCCTCTTCTAGAGTTCCATCGAACTTTTACTATGGGGATGCGACTCTGTTTCATTCTCTTGACCTCCCGGTGCATGATCTCAACTGGTTCTTCGACGAAATGGAGTTGATCATCGAGCTAGATTTCTTCGAGTGGTATGACTTGAGGCTCGTCTGATAAGCACTTCTTCAGATTTGACACGTGGAAAGTGTCGTGAACACCACTGAGTGCTTAAGGCAACTTAAGCTTGTAAGCTACGGGACCAACCCTTGCAAGGATTTCGAACGGTCTGATGTATCTCGGGTTTAGCTTACCATGCTTGCCGAAGCAAATAACTCCCTTCCAGGGTGAGACTTTGAGTAAAACCTTATCTCCAACCTAGAATTCCAATTGTTTGCGTCTCACGTCAGCGTAAATCTTCTGACAATCACGCGCGACCTTAAGTCTGTCCCGAATCTGGACGATCTTCTCTGTTGTTTCGTGTATAATTTCTGGTCCAGTAAGCTGGCTATCTCTAACTTCTGTCCAACATAAAGGTGATCGGCACTTTCGTTTATACAGTGCTTCAAAAGGTGCGACTTTGATGTTAGTGTGATAACTGTTGTTGTAGGAGAACTCAACCAATGGTAGATGAGTGTCCCATTTGTTCCCGAAATCAATCCCACAAACTCTAAGCATGTCCTCCAAAGTTTGAATAGTCCTTTCACTTTAGGGTTTGAGGGTGATATGAGGTACTCATATCCAATCTCGTACCCAATGCTTTCTGTAGAGATTTCCAGAACCTAGAGGTGAATCGGTTATCTCGATCTGAAATGATGGAGACTGGCACTCCATGTCTCGAGATAACCTCTTTGAGATAAATTCTGGTCAATCTTTCCATTTTATCAGTTTCCTTAATCGGCAAGAAGTGTGCAGACTTTGTAAGTCAGTTGAAAATTACCCAAATCGTATCATAACCACAGGATGTCTTGGGTAACTTTGTGATGAAATCCATGGAAATCTGCTCCCACTTCCATTTTGGAATTTCCGGTTGTTGTAGTAACTCTGATGGTTTCTGATATTCAGTCTTGACTTTTGAGCATGTCAGACACTTACTAACATAGGTGGCAATATCAGCTTTCATGTTGGGCCACCAGTAAAGTTCCTTGAGATCCTGATACATCTGGTCAGAGCCTGGGTGAATCGAGTACCTGCACTTGTGTGCTTCGTCCATTAATCCGATCCATGAAGTAACGGGTTTCATCGGATTTGATCTCAAATTTCTTGTCCATACCCCGTAAGGACTCATCTTTCAGGTTTTGCTCCTTGAGTGCTTCTAACTGAGCATCTCGAATTTGAGTGGTTAAACTCGTGTGAATTGTCATCCCCAATTCCCGCACTCGTAGAGTTTTGGTTCGTTCCTTTCTACTCAAGGCATCTGCTACGACGTTTGCTATACTAGGATGATAGCGAATCTCGCAGTCGTAGTCGTTAAGTAACTCGACCCGTCTGCGTTGTCTCATGTTTAACTCTTTCTGGTCAAAGATGTGCTGGAGACACTTGTGGTTAGTGAAAATAGTACATCTAGTATCGTAAAAGTAATGCCTCCAGATCTTGAGTGCAAAAACTACGGCTCCTAGTTCTAAGTCACGGGTGGTGTAGTTTTTCTCATGTACTTTGAGTTATCGGGACGCGTAAGCAATAACCTTGTCGTGTTGCATCAATACGCAACCAAGACCTTGGTGTGATGCCTCACAGTATACCATAAATCCGTCTGTTTCTTCTGGAAGGGACAAGATCGGAGCGCAACATAGTTTCTGTTTCAACAGTTGAAAAGCTGCATCTTGCTTTTCGCCCCAATCGAACTTCTTGTATTTCTGGATTAAGGTCGTCATTGGCTGGGCTATCTTGGAGAAATTTTCAATAAACCATATGTAGAAGCCTGCCAGACCTAGGAATTGTCGCACCTTTGTCGGAGTCTTTGGTGCTTCCCAATTCTTTATGTCTTCAATCTTGGATGGGTCAACATGTATACCCTTCTCGTTGACCAAATGCCCGAGAAATTGCACTTCTCGAATCCAGAAATCACATTTTGAGAATTTAGCGTACAACTTCTCGTTCTTCAATAATTCCAATATTAGTCTCAAATGTTGCTCATGTTCTTCTTTAGTTTGTGAGTATATCAAGATGTCGTCGATGAAAACAATCAGAATTTATCTAGGTAGGGTTTGCACACTCTATTCATGACGTCCATGAATACAGCTAGTGCATTGGTTAACCCAAACGCATGACCATGAACTCGTAGTGGCCATAACGAGTTCGAAACGCGGTCTTAGGAACATCCTCCTCTTGAATCCGTAACTGATGGTATCCTGAACGTAAGTCGATCTTCGAATAATAACTGGATCCTTGAAGTTGGTCGAACAAGTCGTCGATCCTCGGAATTGGATACCAGTTCTTAATAGTCAGCTTGTTTAATTCCCGGTAATCGATGCACATTCGGAAGGATCCATCCTTCTTCTTGACAAACAAGACCGGGGCTCCCCAAGGCGAGAAACTCGGTCTTATGAATCCTTTGTCTAACAACTCCTGTAGTTGGTTAGACAATTCTTGCATTTCTGATGGCGCTAGCTGGTATGGTGATCGCGCTATCGGTGCGGCTCCGGGTACCAGATCGATTCGAAACTCGACTTATCTTGGAGGTGGAAGTCCGGGCAAGTCTTCAGGAAAGAATTCAGGGTAGTCTCGAACGATCGGTATATCCTTGACTTTTCTTTCCTCGACTGGCTTTTCTATTACGTGTGCTAAGATTGCATGATAGCCTTTTCGTATGCACTTTCGAGCCTTCATACAAGTAATGATCCTTAGCGTAGTACCGCTCCTTTCTCCTTGAATCGAAAGTGTTTCCCCATTCGAAAGCGGAATACGAACAATCTTTTCACAACAAACGATTGCAGCTCGATTCTTTAAAAACCAATCCATCCCGATGATGATGTCAAAACTTCCAAGCGTTACAGGAAGTAAATCTATGATAAAAGGGTGATCTGCTAAATTCAAAGTACACCCTTGAATTACTTTATCGGTTTTGATTAGCTTACCATCGGCTAACTCTATGGTATAATTACTAGTCAACATGATTGGTTTAATACCGAGTAATGGACTAAATTCGCTAGACACAAAACTCTTATCGACACCCGTATCGAACAAAATAGAAGCATAGTGATCATTTATGAGAAACGTTCCCGTAACGATGTTCGGATCTTGACGGGCTTCTCCTGCTCCTATCACAAAGGCTCTACCGTGCACATTATTTCCCCCATGATTCTTCAGTTTTGGGAAATCCTTGCGGAAGTGTGCATTGCTCCCGCATTCGAAGCAACCACGGTTGGCCCCTAGGTTGGCAGCTGGCTCAGTTATTCGGCAATTTTTAGTTGCATGGGCGAACCTCTTGCATTTATGTCACTTAGAGTCTTCACATGTACCCATGTGGTGAAAACCACACTTGTTACACTTAGGTAGGTTCCCGGTATACACACCTCTTGGTTTCTTCTCAGTTGGGCCTGCAGCAAAGGCCTTAACTGTTTCTTGTCTCTTCTGGACTGGGGGTACAAAGGTTTTGCCATGATTATTATCCCACTTCCTCTTGTTGTCGGCGCTTCTCACGAAGGAACCCTTTTTCACCAAAATACCCTGGCGAACTGCCTGATCAGTCAAGTGGTGAGAAAGTCTCACTTCACTTTGGATTGTAGCGGGTTCAGCAGAAGTCACCATGCTCAAGATCTGAGGTGCTAGACCCCAAAGGTGCCTTTCAATCCTTTTGAAATCAGGGGTGACCATGTATGGACACAAGCATGCATAGTCGTGAAATTTAGTGGTGTAGGTGTCCACGTGAGCACCTTCCATGGTCAGGTTCCAAAACTCTTGCTCTAGTTTATGTAGTTCAGTACGGGGACAATATTCTTCTCTCAGTATCTCCTTGAATTCCTCCCACGGTATCGCATTGGCGACATCCAAACCTAAAGTGTGAACATGCGAGTTCCACCATGACTCCATGTGAAGGCCTCTGAGTATCTCTATGTCGACCTACAGTGAGTGAATCTCCAAGTTGTGGCAAGCGCTTCGTGCCACTAGTGTGGGCACGGTGTGCTCGACTGACTCACTGGTCAAAGATAGGGAATGGGGGTGCCTGAGATGACTCACTCGTCTCGTGAATAGAGGGTAAACCCTCATCGACCAACCACCCATTGAGGGTATATGGCATCCACAACCACTTCCTCATAATGGTTAAGGCCTTCTTCTGTGGAGGCTCACACGAAGTGTCGTCTGTCCCTGCGGCCTCGCCGGCACGTGCTAGTGGTGCCTGGGCGGGCCTCTTCCTAGTAGGGTGACCTGCTTCCTAGCAGTCTGCCTCTTCCTTGCTCCGATGCGGAGAACAGGTGGGGGATGGTACGAGACTCGGCGACGTATGATCTTGTAGTGTAGAAACTGGGTACTCTCCCTTGAGGTAGACTCCCCGTAGACCACATAGCGTGGCACCGTCTCTCCTGAACTAGTGTTGTCGCCCTCGACGGCTGCTTCTCTTGGCAGTGGCTGACTCTTCGGACGCCTCCTCCGGGTTGGTCTCATATCTCTCCTCCGGTGCTGGTGCAGGTGGTGATGATGGTGGTGTCCTAGCTGGTGGTGGCGGTGGGGTCGCGCTTGTGTAATCCTTGTTTGTAGCATATATAATGATGGGTCTACTGAAGACATATCTGTGACAAGGAAATATTCGAAATACTATGTAACATAAGTATGAAGTGTGTATGAGGTAATGTAAATGTTATGAGACCACGGTTATAGTCTAAGCCCACTAAATGCAACTTAGTTCGCTATAACCAATGTCTCTGATACTAATCTGTCACACCCTAACCACGTCGGTTTCCCACGGGGAGCGACGGTCATGGATCATCGTCATTGATTAGATAGAACGACCTCTATATGGTTTTGAAAATCATGCATTCCAAGTCATTCCAAAATATAACATTATTTTACAGAGTTAATGCGGAAGGAAAGTAAATTGTTTTGAAAATACAATGCCAAGCAAAAGACATTCAAAAGTTCATTGTCATGGGAACAGCACAAGACTTCATGCATGATGTGCAACCTAATCCCGTGCAAGCTTAACGACCGAGAAAACATGCTTAAAAGAGTCAACAATAATGTTGGTGCGTTCACAGTTTTAAATGTAAAAGTAAATCGTTGTAATGGACCACAAAACTTTCCATGATTTGATTGTTGTACAGACAATGCTACAATATTACCATAAGCACACCGAAACCAAAGCTAGACTGTAACAGTAATGTAATGCCTCTACCATGCCTATCGTATGCATGGGGTGATTAGGTCAATGATGCACCTGTTTTGACCTCCAGTCAAAGTTAGCGTGACTAACGCGGGTGAGGGTTGTCAAACCCAAATAGATCTATCCATGATAACCTCGCTTAGAAATGAAACTAACCGTCCAGTTTGAGAGGACTTAATACGATATGAAACCGCTTATGTAATATGTGAAATCATATAAGTGAAATTGTGTCCAACGAAAACAGTAAGTATGCATGTAATCTCCCCCAAAAGGAAAATAAGTAAAATGGGGCCGTGAGACTCACCTGATGCGTGAGTACCGTAAACGTGTAAGTAGCAAAAGTCTGTGTGTAAACCGACCTATGCGTGCTATAGAATATATAACACACCTTAAGGTCTAAGTAATGAAACATGCAAGTTGGTCATGCAACAGTTTCACCCAACTCATAACGTTACGTGTGTAAGTTTCGGTTTAAAACGTTTTGACTCTATGACCCGTTGGTGATATATATTTGTTATCCAAAATTATATATTTACATGAAATAAATATAAGTCACATACTCGATCAAGTGTGTCCATGTCTACAAATAACTCGGTGTCAACTTAGAGTTCGGGTATCAAAATAAAGTTTGACTCGACCCGAGTCGTAACTCGATGAGAACGGTAAATAAATATATTATTTGTTTACTTAAAGTAATGTTTTCAAAATATGTCACGTTTTAGGTAAAAATAATATATATTATTTCTACAAAATATAACTTTGAGAATTATCACTGTTAAAATAATGTCGGTTTTCGTTTTACGACCAAAGTGTGTGTGTATATATATATTTATAAAATTACATATATTTTAAAATTTAGTCTTGGACAATTTAATTATTTATGTACTTTAAAATATTATGAACTTTATAATAAAATAAGACTAGCTTTTCATCCACCTTTTTATACCAACATAATTCTTAACATATATATCTTTCGATAAACCATTGCAATAACCATATGAACGTTCTTAAAAATACTGTCACACCCCGACCGATGGCGGAATCATCGAGGCCGACAATGGAATGATTGTTCAAAAGCACATGATAACTAAAAAGTTGCATAATTCATTAATTAAATTTAAAGACAACAAAGATCCAAATACAATATATTTCAAATAACATAGTCTAGTTCAAAACATTGATTTATTTAACTAGGTCCATAGTTCTTAAGTGGAGAAATCTTCGGCAAGCAATCACATATCCAAACCTGAAACATTATTTAAATCAAGTGTCAACTAAAAAGTTGGTGAGTACATAGGTTTTGTAGTTCCAATAAGTAGTAGATAACAACGTTTTGCAACTCATTGTTTATCTTGTTAAACATAGTATATATATATATATATGGTGTATCATTCATCTAATCACAATTCAAACCTTGTTTGACGCGCTTAAACATAGCACAACAGCTAAGTCCGGTATGTTTGAGTATAGTTACCCACTATATCCGGTATGTTTGAATATAACACGCGGCTATATCCGAGTATGCAGTAATAAACACCCTAACCGGGTGGGCTGGTCAGGCACAATAGATCTATTAATATTACTGTTGGTTTTCTTGTGTTTAAAGCAAATGATTGTACACCCAAGATAATAAGCATATAATCCACATGAATAACACGTATAAACAATTTGATTGAGTAGCATGAAATAATGTTTCACCCCAAAGTATGTAAAAATGTAAAATAGGGGCTATGTAACTCACCTTGCAAGCGGGTATTTTTCCACGCGTGTAGGTGATAAAGATGTTGAAGTCTAAGCACGTTGAAACCCTATGTAGATAAATGGGTATTATTGTATGTTTACATGTGCGTATTAGTATTTAATTGTGTATAGGTTTATAATAACATTTCTTAGTGTTATTTGCATAAAAGTTGGTCCAGATTTACTTGAAATTATTGATTTGATCGAAACTGTTTATAATTGTGACAGGTATCGAAACTGTGTTCAATCGAAACTACTATTTATCGAAACTACTAGTTTCGATTGATCATTTATAAGTGATACACAGGCTGTCGAAACTACCATCTATCGAAACTACTAGTTTCGATTGCCCAGACTTTAGAAATTAAAACAGTAATTTTTCAGAACAATAGTTTGTCCGGTAATCGATGGTTTGGAGTCGTGACTTCGATTGGTTCAGCTTGTCTTATGATAACAGAAGGTAAAGAAACGAAGTTGAGGATTCTTACGTGGTCGCAAAGGGGCTGGACGGCAGAGTCTAAAATCCGAGAATGTCCAGAATGAGAATTGAGCTTCTGGGTGGGATTAGCCTCTACAACCTTGGTCACAGCTTCACACAGAGATGGCGATTGTAATGGTGCCATCAATTTGGAGTGAGATTGGGTGGAAGAGGGGTAGCGAGCTCGAGCAGGTCCGACTATGGCTATTTATAGCCGAGTTCGTTTCTTATGACAAAGCGTGCAATTGGGCACGTCCCGACACTCGTTTGGACGAGACGAAGCTAACGAGCTATTAAATACGTGTGGAGGTTGACTGTCGGGCTCGAATTCGAGGCGTGGGTTCTCGGCCACCAACAAGATCAGGAGATTCGTATGTTGGGGAGACCAATTGGTCGGGGCCTTTTGTTCGCATGGAGAAGACGAGTTCAGGGACGTCTGTAGCGGTTGTCGAGGTGCAGGGAACAGCCCTGTCGGGGTGTTCGCCGGAAACTATCTCGGACCGCCGGACAATGTAGGGGATAACCGGATTTGCGAAAAGGGTTTTGGCAGATTTAGTCTCTGAAGTTTGGCTTTGATTTAATTTAGTCCCTGAGATAATTACGGATGAGTCCTTATAGTTTGGTTTGTCCATTTTTAGTCCCTTAACCGGTTTTTAACTTAAAACCTTCTAATTTAAAAAGTTTCAAAACAACCCCTTAACTTTTAATTAATCTAATTTCTTTTAATTTTCAAACATGATTTATAAACTTATATTATTATTATTATCATAAGTAATTAAATTTTTTTTTTATATAAGTTTTTAAAACTCATAAAATTTTAATTATTTTAAATCCGTAAAAATAAAAATAAAAATATAATATTTATTGTATAAAAACACTTGTATTTTATTTAATTTGAGAATGATTACACGATAAACATATTACAAGTGCGCGAATGAAAATCCGAAATGTCACAAATACTATCATAACCACTAGTAATAATTTATCTTTCCAATATTTGACATAACTTAACCAAATAAATATAAACTTCTAAGGAACTAAATGTTCATAACACCACATGTTAAACAGTACAAGATTTTCATGGACAATGTAAACTCACTCGATGCATATACACTTTATTTTAGTTTATGAAGCCATAAAGTTATTATTACTATTTTGACACAAAATAAGTCTCATTTAGTTATTAGTTTCTAAAAACTCCATATTTAACAAAAATGAATTTTTATAGGTGAAAGTTGGTACACAACAACATGTAGGTAAAGAAATATAAAACAAGAACAAAAATATAAATATGTAGAAGAGTTTTCTCACTAGAAGCAAGCAAGGAAGAAGGAAAGAGTGGTGTAGGTTTCTTGAAGTCACCCAATTCCACTTGATCTTCACAAAAAAAATAGACTTGGAACACTTGTATTAAAATTTGAAAGTTGAAGGTTTGGGGTGGGGATGATATTGTCGTAAGAAAGAATGGGGATGAAGGAGTTTGCAAGATGTCTTGTGTGATTATTTAGTGAAATGTAGGTGTATTATAAGGTGGTATTCCTTGGTAACAAACAAAAGTCTTGGAAATTGAGGTTGGGGTGGGATTTTCGGCCAAATGGATTTAGTGGCCAAAGATGGCAAATAGTTAAGTGTGAGATACTTGTGTATGTAAAAAGTGATTTATAATAAGTATGGAAATTATTATTGTTTGTAAAAGTCAAAGTGAAGAAAAGGGATTTTGTGTGTATTCATGTTGGTCGATGAAAACAAAAGAAAAGAATAGAGTGGATATGACTAGAGATTTAAAAAGGTGAGGATTTCATGCTTGATATGTGTGTGTAAAAGAAGGCATCATAAGAATGGGAAAACCCAACACACACTCTTCCTTTGTGTGTGCATTCTCGGTCAACTAGTCAAAAAAGAAAAAGATGAGTTTAGATATTATAATTTTTTTGAAATCATATGAAAAAGAAGATCATGTAGTTTAAAATGGGTATTCGGGTGGTAGCGGGTATAAATCGGACACGATATAAAATAGAGATTTTAAAACGAGCTTAATAAAATTATACATTACATATTTGGTGATTCATTAACATGTAAACATATGTTTAGTAATTTAATATAGTGAAATAGCGCGTTAAAGTAGGATATGCCGGTGAAACGGTAAAGGTGCGCGTTGAGTACTCGGTTGATATAAATAAATACATGCATATATTTAAGTTTTAAAAATAGTGTTGTAACATCTCGAAATATTTATTAAAACATAAATATTAATTATCACCAACGTTCGTGTGTACCGGTTATACTGCGTGTGACCCGGTAATTTATCGCATTACCGACGCTTGAAATGTTATGAATGAACTTTGCTAATTATGAAATGACCTTAATTTATCATAATTAAGTCTAACACGAATATAATGTATACAAATTATGATAGAGACGGGGACAGGTTAGGAGAATCAACGTCAATTAATTATGAACTTTGAGTGTTATAGAGTAACATGTTTGTGACTTCCAAAAAGAAGGGAAAAAGGACATAATTCCGTATTCATGGTAGCAGAAGAAGCTTTCCATACGGTTCTTCCACATATCATAGTCCTCCCCAGACACCAACCTCGGTGGTCGGTTGATACTGCCGATGTCTTCAGATCTATGACTTTGTGCCATTTTGTTTTGTGTGACTTGATCAAGAGTAGAGTTTTGAATAGAATCAGAAAGTGATTAAACAAATGTTAGTTTGTTTAATCTTGAGCCAAAGCTCTGATACCACTTGTAGGATCGTAAGATTACAAGGTGATTCTATTCTAGTTGATATTGGCGGAAACAGTAACAACCAACAGAGTAAACAAGTAAACAGCAAGAATACTGATAAATGCACTGTTGTATTAAACTTCTGGGATTACAAGTTTACAAGTAAAACACTATCAAGAAGCACTATGAGAGCACAAAAGCACTATTAAGTATAAGCACGAGCACACTTTGTTTGAAGTGTTTACAGGATATATATATAGTAACTTAGAATCAAGACAGACCCTTGATTCTAAGGATCAGATCTAACACAAGCCGTTGATTTTGTTTATTAAACTAAATTACACGCAAAGGCTAATCTAGTTAACTTTATTGAAACGTCTTCTTTGGCATCATTGTTTGCATGCTTGGAGAAGCGCGTTATTGTCCTTTATTGGTTGCACCACTGAGGTTCCTTCTGCTTGGAGTGTGGCAGTTGCTTTTGCAGAAAGGTGTCAGAGGCGCTTCACATGGGTAGTCAGCTGCAACGTTTGGTCTTCAGTGAATAAAGCTATCAGCAGTAGAGATGAGAATAATGCTGCTGATAAGGCTATCAGCAGCAACAAGTATTGAACGCTGCTGATAAACCTATCAGCAGCAACCTGTGTTGAATGCTGCTGATAAGCCTATCAGCAGCAACAAGTGTTGAATGTTGCTGATAAGCCTATCAGCAGCAACTTGTGATGAATGCTGCTGATAAACCTATCAGCAGCAACATGTGTTGAATGCTGCTGATAAGCCTATCAGCAGCATTTGTACTTAGAATAATTTGGTAGCAATCAGTCTTTGGTTCTACAAACTCCCCCTAGACTGATGCAACCAAAATTTTTCTAATTACTTTGCTGCTGAAGCTTTTGCATGTGGCTGACTATCCTTTCAACCTCATAGCCTCTTGGATCCTTGCTGGGATTGTTCAGTGGAAGTTCAGACAGAGTCTTGATGTCTTTGTGTGGCATTTTGTAGATTGCTTTGCTTGAACATCTAATCTGCTGCTTCTTTACATCAATCAGAGTGAACTCATCTAAATCAGCATTGTAGGACCAAGATACAAATGGAGAGTGGGACTTGAGTGGTTTGATATTCATGACCACATCTTTGCTAGGGTTGAAGTAGTGTCTGATTGCTAGCATAAGATGTTTCCCACTCTCATTTGCAGGCTCATGAGCTTCACCCAGCTCCAAAATTCTTCTTAGGTCTGAATCTGGTAGTTGCAGAACTTCATCAACAGACCTGTATGTAGATCTTCTTCTTTCATTTCTCCCTCTGAAGATCTCAAACCTTTGATCCTGTTGATTGTAGACCCATTCAACTATGTTTCTTGAGTCTTCAGGTTCAGATGGGGATTTGGATTTCTTCAAGGGAGGCTGTTGATGAGAGGGAGCTGGGTGGGATGATTTGGACTTGTTGGGTGGAGGAGTGGAAGGTTTGGGGAGGAGAGTGGAAGGATGATGGACTGAGGAAGAGGTAGGTGAGGGAGAAGGCTTGGGTTTTTTTGTCTTTGGTTTTTCTTCTTCTTTGATAAGTACCCTTTTCTTGGAGCCCTTCTTCCCTAGTCTTTCTTCCTCATCCTTTTTAACTTTGAAGTAGAGGGCTTGCAGGTTCATGAAATTCATGGGACCTAGCCTCTTTCCACTGTCTCCTCTAGCCTTAAGGAAGTCAATCATGACCTTCCTTTCTTCATGGGTTCTTTTATTCAGTGCAATGGTCTTCTTGGACTGTAGCTTGTCTTTTTCTTCTTCTTCAGCCTTTTTCTTGCTAGCCAATTGACCCTGCTGACCCATGAAGGCTCTGTAGACTTCTTTAGTTGATAGTTTCTCAAGATAGTCTGCATCCTCACCTTGAGAGACAGAGTCTTTATCCACTCCTCCCTCATCTCTTTAGCTAGTTCAGAATCAGTTATTCTGAACTTAGCTTCTTCTTTCTTCTTCTTCTTCTCCAACTCTTCCTCTTCTTTATTGAACTGTTCCTGCAGTTGACGAGCAAGAGCTGCATCTTCTTCAATCCGGTCAACTGCAGGAATCTTTCTTTTTAGTTCATCCAGCTGTTTAGCATACTGCTGGATGGTTTGTTCTCTTAGGAGAATGGCTGTTTTTCTTTCTTGAGCTTTTTTCATATCAGCCATCTCCTCCTCCTCTTCTCTTTTTCTTCTTTTCTCTTCCCTCTCTCTTTTCTCTTTAAGCAACCTCTCTTCATCTTCCTCTGTCATGACCCCCTTCCCTTTGTTTATAGTGGGTGCCTCTGCTTCAGCTTCACTGACCACAACAACAGATGATGATGCTGCTATTGGGATCTCTGCCTCAGCTTCATTGGCAAGTTGAGGGATTGACAAGGGATGATCACTTTCTTCATCAAGTTGATACTCAGGACCTTCTATTTCCCTCAGTTGATCCCTAAGAGAAGATCTTGTGCCAGATGCTGCAGATGTGGCTTCAACTTGTGGAGTATCTGAGTTGGAGTCAGCATCAGAAGTTGACACAGTCTCTTCTTGAGGAATCAGTCCTTCTTTTTCAAGATGGGCTTTGATGATGAGCATCAGAAGTTGACACAGTCTCTCCAGTGAGTTAATATTGCAGATGTTGGCTCTGAGCTGAAAAATCTTGAATAGGAAGTCTGAGGGCAGCTGAAGGATGTTCCTGGTGTTGATGATGAGAGAGGAGCCGTTGCTGAGCAGGAGAGTGTGGTCAAGGGACTTAGTGCTCACCCAACCTAGCACGTCCAAGTCCTTGACCAGGAAGGCATACAAGAATCTTCGAAGGCCCAGAACTTCTTCTTCATTGAGAAGACTGCTCCTTGTTATTTCAAGATTGCTAGGAGTCAGTCTCCTTTCTGCGGCCGCCGAGGATTCAGGATAGGCTACCCGATGTGCTGCTTGTAGGAATCTTTGGAACCTGGGTAGATTATCCTCCATCAGGTCATGGAACCTGTCAATGGCAAGTTCTGCTGAGAGGTCTGTTGAGGTGTTGATGCAGTTAGTTAAATGCAGATGTAGGACTTGGAGGGCATTGAGAGAGTTCCAGTTCAGCTCTTCTACTCCGCTGAACTCCCATCCAATCCAAAACCTCTCAGATGATCCATCATACCCCCAAGCTAGAATGGAGTCAAATTCTAGCTTCTTTGATGATCTGAATAGTTGGGGGGTTGAGGATTGACCAATGATGGCTGCTGCTTCAGGGAAGATGCTGAATGGTGTATTAGTTTGTTCTGTGTCTTCAGTACCATTCAGCATTTCATCGACAGCCCTGACGACCAACTTCCAGTCTTCAGATGTTTCTTCGTCTTCATTATCTGGGACTGGCAAGTCGTGTACTTGGACAAAAGCTGGCTTGAATTGTGAGCTTTGAAGTACAAATTGCTCTTGAATCCAGTTGTCAAGACTGTCTGTATCTTCTTCCATAGAAACCATCTCCCCCTTTTTGGTTGCATCAGCACACAGGTAAGCATCAGTTTGGGTGCCTACTGATACAAGAGAGGGAGTGGCTAAATTTGGGCATTTATGGGCTTCATGCATAGCGACTTGGTGTCTTAGTTTGGACATTTCAGCCTCTAGCATAGCCACCCTGGCCGTCAATTCCAAGTTATGAAGTTTCAGTCTGTCTTCATCCACAGTTGTGGAATCCTTGGACCCAGATGGGGCCGTAGGCCGAGCCTCAGCATCCCCATCACCCGCGGTTTCTTGGCGCCTGGGACTCCTCTCAGTGAGGGGAGTTTCCAAGGAAACACCCTCACCATGAGTTGCCGTGGTTGAGGTCTTAAAGATGTTGTCACTGTCCTCCTGGTCAGTTGATGGACCAGCAGTAGTGACAGCCTCGTCCATATCCACTCTTTCAATACTCCCAGAGTGGACCTTCAAGGGTGAAGAACTTGGGTTGGGTGTTTCGGAAGCAAGACCAATCAGTACCTCCTTGATAGTGGTAGTTGGAGAAGGTACATCACTTTGGTCAGGATCCTCAACACTTAAGTTCAAAGAAGATAGGAATGGCTCAAAGGGCTGTTCTATGGATCTGGGAAGTGATCCTAATCCTAATAGAGAGACTTCCGAAGGAGTCACCCTAACAGTGTGGCTTTCCCTTATGATATTCTCACTAGAATGTTGTGATTCTGAGTGAGGGATGTTGGCTTGGGTTTGGGCCTTGGAGGCAAGAGAAGAAGGAGTTCTCTTGCCCCTCTTCCTTGTATATTTGGCTACAACCGGGGCCCTGTGTTCCGGTTGAGCAATCAAACTGGGGGTGAGTAGATTATGTGCCTGTACATCCTCAGTAGAATGCACAGGGGTTCTATCAAAGGAAGCAGTAGTTTGAGTTTGTAGCAGTGAGGTGGAAGGTGTGGGATCAGTATCAGCTGGGTTTGCTGAACTGTCACCCTGGGCACTTTGCGTGTTCAACATTGTAGACAACAATGGAACATCGGCCCCTGAGAACTTTGATGAAACTGTTCTCATGCTTTGAAAAATATTGTTCTTATGTCCCAGAATTGAGTAGATTCTTGCAGTTTTTGAAAGATCTTGGTGTTCAATATTGAACACTTCTTGCAAGAATCTTGGGTACATGAAGAACTGAGATTTCACCCCTTCTTGAAGGTTGTATCTCAAACCTTCAAGAATGAGGTGAGAAAAATTGAAACCCGCTCCAGTTATCATACCGTGAATTGCCGACGCAAGTCCGGAGTTGAGTTGGTTCCAGCCACTTCTCTTCTGGGATATGCATTGGAGAAGAGTGTGGCAGAGATACTTCCATTTGGGACCCATGAGTGCCTTCTCTATCGTATACTCTGTTTGATTCCCAGTGTACCCTATGGATACAAAGGTCCTCATGTATACGTCTCTTGGGTAAGAGGTGGCGTCCCCTTCATCTTGAAGCTTGAGGTGTTGGCGGAGCTTTGCTTTAGTTATGATTATCTCTTTGCCGTCTACTGTTCCTTTGATTTGGGGAGTGCCCTGTACAGTAGAATACACGGCTGAGCTCCAAAAATCTTCCATGTGGGAAGTGTAGATGGTTGGGTTGACTGTTAGGGCATGGTGGATTTTGGACCGACAAAGGAAGTCGATCATATCATCGAAGTCTTCTGATTTCTTGCCCTTTATTAGGCATGCCGTGAGGTTGTGATATGGGGAAAACTTGTCGTTGGGGTTGTTTATGTCTGCACCTGCCATTATAATGGATTTGGAGGGAAGGGAGAAGGGTGTTTGAATGGAGGGATTAATTATGGAGGGCTTTGAATGCTGTGGGGACGGGAGAGAAAGTGATGGGTTTAGGGTTTGAAATTGAATATGAAGAGGTTGTGAGAATGTTTGAAATTATGATATAACGGCAGACGAAGAAAAAGCAACCTTACTTGTACAGTACAACCTGTTTCACTTTTCATTGTTACAGCTGTAAAGCACTCGAACAGTCATGGTAAAGACTGAGAGTAGTTTTTACCGCAGGTAAAAGTTAATGTAGACTTTTTTTACCCATCAGCAGCAAACTTGGTTGCTGCTGATGGTGTGCTATCCGCTGCAAACTTGGTTGCTGCGGATAGTGTAGTCTTTCAGCAGCAGATTTGGTAGCTGCTGACTGTTGTATTCATTCCGCAGCAAAAAGGTTGCTGCTGACCGCCTTAAAGCTATCCGCAGGAAACTTGTTCCTGCTGATAACTTAAAGCGATCAGTGGCAAAGACTTTGCTGCTGAAGAGTAAAACTGTCAGCAGTGAAAAAGGTGCTGCTGACTATAACCTTTTATTAAGAACAAAAACATAGACATATTTACAAGGAAAGATAAAAAATTTGAGACATGTCTTATTCAAAGTTCATCATGCCAATTGATTCAACTAGATATCGAAATCTTGCTTCATCAAACGGTTTAGTGAACAAATCAGCATATTGCTCATTTGTGTGAACCTTGGATAGGACAATTCTCTTTTTCTCAGCTTGATCCCTGATAAAGTGATACCTGATGTCGATGTGCTTAGTCTTGGAGTGCTGCACTGGATTATTCGTGATAGAAATTGCACTCATGTTGTCAATGTGAATTGGAGTCTGCATGAAGGTCATTCCATAGTCAAGCATTTGATTTTGGATCCAGATGACCTGTGCACAGCAGCTTGAAGCTGCAATGTATTCTGCTTCAGCTGTTGAAGTAGAGACACATGTTTGCTTTTTGCATTGCCATGAGATGAGCCTTCCTCCATGAAATTGACATCCCCCAGATGTGGACTTTTTGTCCAAGTTACAACCCCCATAGTCACTGTCAGTGTAGGCATAGAGATTTACATTTTCATTCTTTGGATACCATAGCCCAAGTTTTGGAGCTCCCTTTAGGTATCTAAGGATCCTTTTGACAGCTTGAAGATGAGACACTTTTGGAGCTGCTTGAAATCTTGCGCAGAGACAAACTGCAAACATGATATCTGGTCTTGAGGCAGTGAGATACATGAGAGAACCTAACATTGCTCTGTACTGATGTTGATCAGTGTCTTGTCCTTCTTTATCCGGAGATAATTGATGGTGCACTTGCATAGGAGTTCTTGTAGCAGAGCAGTCATCCATTTTGAACCTCTCCAAGATGCTTTTGACATACTTGGATTGACTTATGAAGATTCCATTTGGTACCTGTTTGACTTGAAGTCCTAAAAAGAAATTTAGTTCACCCATTGAACTCATTTCAAATTTGGAATGCATCAGAACTTCAAAGTCTTTGCAGAGCTTCTTTCTTGTAGATCCAAAGATAATGTCATCAACATAAATTTGGACCAACAAAATTTCTCCCCCTTCATCTTTGATGAAAAGTGTCTGATCAATGGCCCCCCTTCTGAAGTTGTTGCTAAGTAGATATCCAGATAAGGTTTCATACCAGGCTCTTGGGGCTTGGTGTAAGCCATAGAGAGCTTTGTCCAGTTTTAAGACCTTATTTGGATGTGCAGGATCCACAAAGCCTGGAGGCTGTTTGACATAGACCTCTTCACCAATCTTTCCATACAAGAAGGCACTCTTCACATCCATTTGATAGATCATAAAGTTTTTGGATGCAGCATATGCCAGAAAGATTCTGATGGCTTCCAGACGGGCCACAGGAGCAAAGACTTCATCATAGTCAATGCCTTCTTCTTGAGTGTAGCCTTGAGCTACCAGTCTGGCTTTGTTCTTGACCACGATGCCCCTTTCATCTTGCTTGTTTCTGAAGACCCATCTTGTTCCAATGGTTGTTTGACCAGGTGGAAGATCAACAAGCTTCCAAACATCTTGTCTTTTGAATTGCAGCAACTCTTCCTGCATTGCTTCAATCCAGCTGTTGTGCTTGAGAGCTTCATCAATCTTCTTGGGTTCCACCTGAGATAAAAAACAAGAGAACAAACAAATGTTGGCTTCATGAGACTTACTTCTTGTCTGGATACCTGTGTGGACTTGGCCAATGATGTTTTCCAGAGGATGCTCTTTGTTTATTCTCTGTGCTGGTATCACATCCAGCCGTATTCCCTCTTCAAGATTACTTTGGTTTAGATCAGGATTGTCTTCAGTTGTGAGGAGAGGAGCTTGGAGGTTCTGATCATTGAGTTCCACATTGTCAGCAGTATTAGCATCAGATGCCTCTTCAGCATGGATTGAGGAGGCTTCATTAAAGATTTCTTGGTCAGAGAGATTGCTGCTTGTGGTGTTGGAAGTACTGGCTTCACCTGTACCGGCTTCAATAGCTTCTGCCACTGATGGAGGATCAATGGATGGCCTTTTCATCCTGATGAAGGGACTGGGAAAATCCAGTCTGTAGTCTGTAGAGGAGGTTGAGGCAGAAGATGTTGATTTTGAAGAAGAACACTCCATATTTGAGAAAATGAGAGGCTCAAATATCTGGGTGAAGGAGTCTATATCAAAGAGCCAGTTAGGACCTTTGCCTTGTTCACAGACAACATGTTCCCTGCATTCCACATTAGCAGATTCTTCCATAATCCGAGTCCTAGAATTGAACACTCGGTAGGCCTTTGATTGAGAGGAGTAACCCACAAAGTAGCCTTCATCAGACTTTGCACCGAATTTAGGAAGAAATCCATGTGTGATGAGGATGGTACATGGACATCCAAAGGGCTTCAGGAAGCCAATGTAGGGAACTCTTTTGAGCCATAGTTCATAGGGTGTTTTCTGGAGAGGCTTAACAATAAGGACTCTATTCTGCACATAACAAGCTGTGCTTACTGCTTCTGCCCAGAAAGTAAGGGGCAGCTTTGAGTCAGCCAGCATAGATCTTGCTGATTCAATCAGAGTCCTATTTCTTCTTTCAGCAACCCCATTTTGTTGAGGGGTTCTTGGAGCACTGTATTGCCTTTCAATGCCCTTGCTCTCACAGAAACTGTTCAAGGTGTGATTTTTGAACTCTGTTCCCTGATCACACCTTATGATCTTTACCTTCAGATTGCTTTGATTCTCTACCCTAAGAATATAGGATTTGAGAATCTCAGCAGTTTCATCTTTTGTTCTTAGGAAGAATACCCATGAGAATCTGGAGAAGTCATCAGTTATCACCAGACAGTAGGAATTTTTGCCCATTGACATGACATTCGTAGGACCAAAGAGATCCATATGCAGTAGCTGGAGAGGGGTGTCATTTGTGTTCAATGTCTTGGGCTTGTGGGAACTTTTGTGTTGTTTTCCCTTCAAGCAGGCAATGCAGTGATCGTCTAGCTGGAATTCTTTATCAGGAAGCCCTCTGACAAGATTGTCCTTCACTAATTTATTGATTGTTTTGATGTTAACATGGCTTAACCTCCTATGCCAAAGAGCGGATTCATCAACTGATGCCTTTGACAGAAAACATGAAACACTACCGGATGGAGTGGCTTCATTCATGTCAAGCACATATAAGTTGTCCTTTCTACGAGCAGTTAGGAGAATCTTCTCTGGAGGGGGTTTAGATAGACCAGGAGCTAACACAAAACATTCTTTGTCAATGAAGAGCATCCAATGCTTTTGATCACATACTTGGGAAACACTCATGAGATTGAAGTCAAGTTCTTTAACATAGTTGACTCTTTCAATACTCATCCTTTCATTGGACACAGTTCCTTGTCCAGTGATAGATCCACCTTTTGAGTCACTCCCAAAGGCAACATATCCTCCATTGAAATGTCTGAAGTTAGAGAGGATGGACCTGTTGCCTGTCATGTGCCTGGAACAGCCGCTATATACCACCCAAGTATTGTGTTTGTTGCCTGGCTGTCCCTGCACATGGAAGATATCTAATTAGTGGGAGGATCATTGTAGCATGCAGCATTGTAGAAGATCGTTGCTAATTTGCCATTTTCAGCATGCTTACAGTCAATGGAACCAATAGTTATGCTTGGAGATTGTTTGGCCTTCCATTGCTGTGTTGGTGGTTTTCTAGCTTTCTTTGCATTGTCGGTAGAAGATGTTGTTGCTGACAATTTTGGCTTATCCGCAGCTGATTTTGCTGCTGAGGGCTTTGCTGGAGCAGTAGCAGTTTTTGCTTTGTCAGCAGCAGATACTTTTGCTGCTGATGCCGTTGTTTTTTATTTTGCTTTGTCAGCAGCAGAGACTTTTGCTGCTGGAGGCTTTGCCTTTTGTTTCCTGGACTTTACTCTATCAGCAGCGATTTTGTTTGCTGCTGATGGGTTGAGCACAGATGAACGATTTGCAGCTTGGTTAAAAGGGTTGAACTTGCATGTTGCAGCAAAGTGGTTTGATTCCCTACATATGATGCAAGTTTGTTGAGGTTTCTGCATCTGCACTCTTTGAGGGGATAGAGATTCTCTGAACTTTGTTGCCTTGGCATCATAGCTTCTCACCTGTTTGTTTCTGTTTGTTTTCTCAAAGGCATGCTGCTTTGAGTTTCTTTGGTGTTCACGGTAGTGAAAGCGGGTGCTGGCAGTGTGATTGTATTTGCCACACACAAAGCATGATACTGCTATCTTGTCCCTGTGAGAGTCCACATAGTTCTTATTTTGAAACAAATCTTTGAAGTTCCAGGGATGAGCTTTGTTATGTTCAAAGGTGGCTTCTTCTAGTGTCCTTTGAACATATGGACTTTTTTCTCCAGGTGTATGAGAAATATCAAACGCTTTTGACTTTGACTGATATTTGGGGTTGGTGAAACCTGATGTCTCTCCCTTTTCAATGATTAGCTTTCTTCCACCTGGAGGATAGCTAATCTTGATTTGTTTGAATGGGATGGGAGCTGGAATGGTTGGAGTAACAACAGGACAACCGGCTTCAGAGAAAGGAGCAGATGGGACTTCACTAGTTTCACAGTGGTCTGAGCAGGTTGACTCAGATTCTGAAGAGGTGGAGCAGTTTTCCACAAAACATGCATCCATTGAAGGATCAAGGTTTCGGTTTGCCATGTCAAGGTTTGCAGTATTGAAGCTTGGTTGGTGAATGGCAACATAATCAGCAGGAGGAGGAACTGTCTGGTACTCGTCACTGTGATATCCAAGTCCAGTTTTTACCCTTTCATGGACTTGAATATCTAACAATCTTTGTAACTTTTTAGATGAAAATTCATATTTTTCAACATGAACTTTCTGTTCAGCCAGTTCAGCTCTGGTAGCTTTAAGTTTTACTAATAGATCATCAATCTGAGTTTCTAGATTGGTTTGTTCATGTTTTAATGAAGAAATCTCTTTCTTAAGGCAGTTAATTTTTTCTTTGTAAGTATCTTCGACCTTTTTGAATTCAGACTTCATTTGATGAAACTCTTCATTTTGATCTATCAGATTTTGGTTATGCTTTCTATAACCTAAAACTTTGTCAATGCAAGCTTGAGAGCAAAGATGTTCAAATACCTGAGGTGGTATCTCTGCATTGTCTGCCATAAGTGTTTGGTTGGAGGCAGGAACATCTTCATATTGAAAACTCCAGTCAAAGTCTGAAGTTCCAACATTTGCACAGGCTGCAGTCTGTGCTGGAGTAGTTCCTTGCTGCTGCTGCTGCTGCCTGGGCTGACCTTGGTAACCTTGTCTTTGATGGCTGGCACCCTGATTGGCTTTAGGTGCCTTGCACTCCCTAGCAAAGTGACCCATTTGGTTACAGTTGTAACATCGGATCTTGCTTTTATCAAGCCCAACTCTGGTGTTTGAGTTGTTGCTTGGAACTGATCTCCCGGTTCTAGAATAAAACCTTTTTGCTCTGAGGGAGAGCATGGCATATGAGTGCTGAATATCCATTTCTTCAAGATCATTTGGATGAAAGCATTCCAGATCCTCCTTTATGAAGTACATGCTGCTTGAGTTGTCAGAGACAAAAGTAGTAGAGGTTGGCTGTTGAGGAGGTGCCTCAAGAAGAAATGGTGATGAGTTGGATTGTGAAGCAGTTGGTGTTTGAGGATGAGTAACTATGGGAGGATAGTAGTTGCTTGCACTAGGACCAGAATGATCAGAGTGAAGCGCTGAGGTGGTGGTAGAGGAAGTGGTAGCTGATTGATAACTGGAGCTCCTTTCTTTAGCTTGAATCATTTCTAATTCATAGGTTTTGAGCATGCCAAAGAGCTCAGTCATCTGAAGTGTCTTCAGATTCTCTGTTCTTCTGATGGACACTGTATATAATGTCCAACAACTAGGCTATCTTATGAACTTCTTGAGAATGTCTTCATTCTCCAGTTTTACCTTGGAGCACTGCAGTTCTCCAACCAGGTACGTGTACCTGTTATATAAAACTGTTAGTGACTCACCTTCCTTCCAGACGAAGTTTTCACACTGTTGCTTGAGAATGTCACGTCTTTTCTCTTTGACCTCCTCAGATCCAGCAAACATCTTTCCCAAGGCTCCCCATAACTCCTTTGCGGTTTTGTGAGCCTTGAAGTTGTGAAAAACTTCATTTGGAAGGCACATTTGGATAGCTCCTAATGCCTTGAAGTCCACCTCCATTTTCTTTATGTCTTCTTCAGAATACTTGGAGGGTTCCTTCGGAACTAGTGGTCCTCCGGAGTCAGCAGAGGCCACCATGGGAACATAAGGTCCATCCCTTATGGATTTCCACATTCCGTATTCATGGTAGCAGAAGAAGCTTTCCATACGGTTCTTCCACATATCATAGTCCTCCCCAGACACCAACCTCGGTGGTCGGTTGATACTGCCGATGTCTTCAGATCCATGACTTTGTGCCATTTTGTTTTGTGTGACTTGATCAAGAGTAGAGTTTTGAATAGAATCAGAAAGTGATTAAACAAATGTTAGTTTGTTTAATCTTGAGCCAAAGCTCTGATACCACTTGTAGGATCGTAAGATTACAAGGTGATTTTATTCTAGTTGATATTGGCGGAAACAGTAACAACCAACAGAGTAAACAAGTAAACAGCAAGAATACTGATAAATGCATGTTGTATTAAACTTCTGGGATTACAGGTTTACAAGTAAAACACTATCAAGAAGCACTATGAGAGCACAAAAGCACTATTAAGTATAAGCACGAGCACACTTTGTTTGAAGTGTTTACAGGATATATATATAGTAACTTAGAATCAAGACAGACCCTTGATTCTAAGGATCAGATCTAACACAAGCCGTTGATCTTGTTTATTAAACTAAATTACACGCAAAGGCTAATCTAGTTAACTTTATTGAAACGTCTTCTTTGGCATCATTGTTTGCATGCTTAGAGAAGCGCGTTATTGTCCTTTATTGGTTGCACCACTGAGGTTCCTTCTGCTTGGAGTGTGGCAGTTGCTTTTGCAGAAAGGTGTCAGAGGCGCTTCACATGGGTAGTCAGCTGCAACGTTTGGTCTTCAGTGAATAAAGCTATCAGCAGCAGAGATGAGAATAATGTTGCTGATAAGGCTATCAACAGCAACAAGTGTTGAACGCTGCTGATAAACCTATCAGCAGCAACCTGTGTTAAATGCTGCTGATAAGCCTATCAGCAGCAACAAGTGTTGAATGCTGCTGATAAGCCTATCAGCAGCAACTTGTGATGAATGCTGCTGATAAGCCTATCAGCAGCAACATGTGTTGAATGCTGCTGATAAGCCTATCAGCAGCATTTGTACTTAGAATAATTTGGTAGCAATCAATCTTTGGTTCTACAAACATGTAAACATATGTTTAGTAATTTAATATAGTGAAATAGCGCGTTAAAGTAGGATATGCCGGTGAAACGGTAAAGGTGCGCGTTGAGTACTCGGTTGATATAAATAAATACATGCATATATTTAAGTTTTAAAAATAGTGTTGTAACATCTCGAAATATTTATTAAAACATAAATATTAATTATCACCAACGTTCGTGTGTGCCGATTATACTGCGTGTGACCCGGTAATTTATCGCATTACCGACGCTTGAAATGTTATTAATGAACTTTGCTAATTATGAAATGACCTTAATTTATCATAATTAAGTCTAACACGAATATAATGTATACAAATTATGATAGAGACGGGGCCAGGTTAGGAGAATCAACGTCAATTAATTATGAACTTTGAGTGTTATAGAGTAACATGTTTGTGACTTCCAAAAAGAAGGGAAAAGGACATAATTGGTGATGGCAATATCAATGCTCCTATAAGAGGGTGGTAATTGCCACAAAACTTGCATAACAAGTTTGGTTCCACTAATAGGAGAATCAACGTCAATTAATTTATCAGAAAGATTTTTAAGGTGATGTGAAAACAAAGTAATAGACATGGCATCTTTCTGTGTGTTACGAAAAGTGTGTTGCATTTGAAGCATACGAGACATCTAGTTATGTAGAAAGAATTGAACAAGAATGTCCCAAAGTGTTTTGAAGGTATTTTTTTAAGAGATCAGGGTCACTGGTATTATAAAACCAACTTTTGTTGGCAGATGTTTGTAAAGGTGTAAACAAGGGATGGGGCAGAAAGAGACGCTAGGTTGGTGTAGAAGTTATAAGGAGAATAAAGAAAAAAAATAAAATAAACAAAAAACAATGGAAAGGCAAACCGCGGGCGGAACAAAAAAAAGTAAACAAAGAAAGAACGAACCAGTGGTGTCGGCTTCTAATCTGCTTAGCGGCTGTATCCGGAGAAGACACGAAGTGGGGCAACGGAAAAAATTAACCAACGCCGGCGAGAGAGACCCAAAAAAATCCGATCAGTGGTAGAATAACGAGATTAGCGGCGACGGCTAGTGGCTTGATACCATGTTGAATATCGTGGAAATCCCCAAATCAGGGTTTCTCTATATTACTCATCAGTATATAAAGAGTAGGGGTGAGCAAGTTATGGTTCTGGACCATGCGAACCGTGAACCGGACCCGAAACCTCAAGGACACGAACCACATAGGCTTATAAGGTTCGGTTCGTGGTTCCCAATTTCATCAATAAAAGAGTTTTCGGTTCTTGAAGGTCCGAGTCGGGTCGGTTAGGTTCCGACCCTTTGCACAACCCTAACAAGAGTATAAGGAATATAAAATATGTACAATAAAGTCCAGTGACAATGCTATAATATGACATTAGGTTTTTATAGTCTAACACCCATTTTGGCGTTCTTGGATAGCTCCCGTGTAACTTATGCTAAATTATGCCCCCATCATTAGTGCTCTCTTGTGATTATTTGTCCCCCTCAAAGGATGGATGTTACATGCTTAATATCTTGTAGCTAAATAGCGGACAAATGAAGCATGGAAAAGCATACAGGTAATATGGGATGTTAGAGTAATCATGCATATACACCACAATGGTTGAACTTCCAATGTACTTTTGTCTCATTGTATAGAACAAAAAATGTTGAGGAAAATGCATAAACGAACTTAATGCTTGGATACTCTAAAAGGCGTGATCACACTTTCAGATCAAATCTATTTGGTGGTTCACCCAAATGATTGATCGGATACAATTCAAAGATTAGAAGAACAAAGTATGGTGTGTTCTGTGATGAATTCGAACCAGAAGAGAGACCAAAATCCGCAAGAGCGTATTTGTAGTTATTAGGTCTAGAAACTGCCCTAGGCAGTTCTCGAATTTCAAATTTGCCACTTTTGCCCCCTCCGGATTTCACATGTGAATTTCCGGAAATTCATTTTCAAATGAATTTTTAATGAAGCAATATTAGTGGAAATTCACTTTTTCCCCCTCCGGATTTCGAACCTAGCCAGGGGCTCTGCCCCTTGGACCCCGCTACCGGGGGCGCTGCCCCCGGACCCCGTTAATTGGGCTTCGCCCCTGATATCATAATAAACTCAAACAAGCGTGCACTCCGCACCTCCTTACTTATTTGATATTTATGATGATACATATTGGTCAAACATGTTAATCCAATTACACTAAAATATCTAATAAAAAATTCACACAACTCATTTATAATGTGATAAAACAACTAGATTAAATAGCTACAGTGAATATGCACCAACACTGTGATGATAGGATTTTGTCACTTTGATCATCATGCTTAAATTAGTTGATGTATTAATATAAGGTCAAAAATTGTAGTCAACTAAATATTTGTTGGTGTTATCAGCTCAACAGTCATCTATTTTTTCTTACACTATTTCAAGGGTCTTATTTTGATTAACGGCTCTCCCTAAATTGGACCAACTCGTTTTCAATTCTCAATGAATAAGAAGGTAAGAACTCATGAAAGCACTCAACCAATCAACTTAGGATTGTATGAAGTATGTTATGACTAGAATAAAGTCTTATAGTGTCTTGTTCTGATTATAGGAGGCCTTGAAAAGTGAAAGGATGGGTTCTTATAATGTGGTGAAAAGCTTAAGGTGAGATATATGTGATTTCCTAACTTGTAAATATTTTGTCTACATGTAAAATTACTTATGCCTAATGTGATGTTAAAGAAGCTTAATTGCTTGTATAATGGTTAAAGGACTTCTTTGTAAGCAGGAAGCTATAGAGGGTTCCTTAGCACATAGTAAGTCGCAACTTAGGGTAAAACAAGTTTGGAAGCCATTGGCAAATCATGATTATAGGCTTGGTCCACAACACGGGATGAAGAGATATTGTTGTAAAATGTTTTAATTGTCGTTTATGCAAGAATGTTTAACAAAATTTTAATTTGCTTGATACATTAAATTAAAGTGCTAGTGTAAAGATAAACTATGAACTCATCAGCGTAAGCATAGTAAGAAACGTATAAAAAGTTTTGGACTGTTTTCATGGAACAGTGGGCTAGATTATTGAAATCTTGTGTAGTTACATTCAAATTACATTTCAACAAACTTGGGAAACTTCACAGGAACAGTACTTTAAATGGGAAATCAAAGACAAATTTTGAATTGTTGTTATATTTCCAGGATTGTAACATTAGTTGCTAATTATGGTGTCATTAAGACAGTTTTTATGTATTTAAGAACCTCATCAACGTTGACCGTCCACACAACTGAAACTGGCGAATAGCCCGTCCATGGATTCTCTGTATTCCATCTGCATCATTGGGTACAAACATAAATAAGTTAAAAAAGCATACATGGAAGTCAGCCAAGGCATATTTCATGGGAAAAACAACGTTTTGACTTTTAAGGTCAAACAGACTACTGCAAAGCTCATGAATTTGCAATGATTCTTATATTTTCTTTAAAAATATTTGATAAAAAATTAACATATATTTATATATACTAAACAAATATGTGTTGTGGAATGTCAGGCTTGAATTTTTGGTAAAAATGCAGAGTGATTTTTAATAATTGTTTGACCTGAAAAGTCAAAGTAACTGTAACAAAGAATTTACTTTTTCAATCCTTGGTCCATTAGGGTATGGCCAACACAGAGGCCCTGTGTCTCCACTCTAACAACGCCTTTCTTGTACGTGAAAAGATCAGGTCGAACTAGCAACACAAAACTGACCGGGTCGTGAAGGAATATCCCTGAAGACATTAAATAAACATCAAGAGAAGAATACACCACCAACTGTTTTCATTTCATTCTAATCATCAAAGAAATATGAGTGTGTACCATAAACACCATCAGATTTCACATGCCAATCACGGTAAAATTTAGTAATGTCACACAAAAATTGAGCATGCTTCCCTGCAGACCGCCTCAGATCATCAAGATCCTGGTCTAAAAGCCACAAATCACAGTGTCTAACTTTAATTATGCTGTATATTACAAAGGGGCGTGAATCTAGGAATTTTGACCGGTTAAATGAATGGACCTGATAGTTTGACTTGTGTTGTGATGTTTATGCCAACAACGTCTATATTGGCCCCAGAGGTGAACACAATGTCTGCTGCTTCAGGGTCCCCATAAATCTGCAGGTAAAATACACCACTACTTTACTGGTCTAGTTGATGTTTCGGGCTTTTCTACAGGTGGCAATTTCAACCCATTTCCTTGTGAATAAGTTGATTTGGGTTTACTATTATTGTAATAATATAGTTTTTGTAATCATATTGAATGCATTAATTATTTTAATGAAAATTTTGAAAGTGTTTAGGTCCGACTGAACCCGGCCCATATAAAAAGATTCTGCTTTTAACAGTTTGACCCGTTACCCAACCCGTCTATGTTTTTCACTTGAAAAGAAAAGAAATGCTGTACATTTGATTCTGCAGCTGGATTAATGTTTCCGAGTGCAAAGAAAGCTCCACCGAGTATAACCACTCTTTTCACTTTGGTTACAAATGACGAGTCCCTTTTGATGGCCTAGATTAACAGAACCAACATGCTGTCATGACACTAGTTGCACAATAAAATCTTGCATGATGATGTGATAAACTGATAAATTGATAATGACCAACATTTGTGGCTTACCATAGCCAAATTCGTGAGCGGGCCAAGTGCAAGTATAGATATTTCACCGGGATATTGAGAAACTTTATCAACTAAAAATTCAGATGCTGATATATCTACTTTCTTTGATTTGGGGTCGGGTAGATTTATGTTACCTAATCCGTCTGAACCATGAACAAAGTCCACAATCTCCGGCTCTCCACCCTATCATAGTACACTAGTGCTTGATCAATTCATAGACTTCAATCAACAAGGGAAAAAGGAAACATATAGTCACACAACGTGAACAAAAAAATCTTGGTCTTGGTTTAAAAATGGCTCCTGAGGCGCGAGGTGAGTTAGAAAACGCGTCAGGGGCTTGAGGCGCCGCCTCATGTACTTTTGGGTCAAAACTAGGGTTTGTAGGACTTTGATATGTAAAAGCAACCAAAAGGGTGATTTTTTTTTTGAAAGGTTTACTTGATAAAAAAGTTGATATGTAAAACAAATGAGAGAGACACAACTTCTAGTTGTAAATAAAGCTTATTTGGTTGTACATAGAGCAAGGTCTCACGTACATGACGCGCGAGCCTCGGCTTTTGGGACCTAAACGCCTCTGAGTCCCTCATGTTTTTTTAAACCAAGATCTTGGTGTTATTTCTTTGAAAGATTGAGATGGTACATACTACATAGACAAACATACTACCAATTCTTTGCCTAGAAAAAAACATTTCATTTTCCTTTGTAAAGTGTACATGTTTCAATAGTAGCAATCAAGTGAACACAATGTGAAACATACCTTTAGCGGTCTAGAGCTACCTTCTGCAACAGGGACACCATGACGTCCTGCCATCTCACACTATCCTTTTACAAAAGAACACAGGTAATTGATCATGTTCAACATCCAAATTCATTTGAAATACAATCAAACATGGTATCAACTCAAGAAAGTGAGTACCAAAAGTAAGGCATTGCGAGTGGCATCTTGCGTCGAAACATTACCAAAAATGGTGGTTAAACCTAAGATCTCCAAGTTTGGTGTTTGGAAAGCCATCATGATTGCCATGCTATCATCTGCAAATGGTAAACAAAGTTGCATCTTATCACCCATATTCAACATGTTTGACTCATAGTAGTCAAAGGCGCCAAAGAAGCACGCCTAGGTGAGTTCAGGCCCAACAATACCGCCTTGCGTGCAACAAGGCACAAAAAACTTGAAAAATTTAGACTTGAATCTATAAAAACTTGTCTGAACCAGCCTAAACTAGTCTAAAACAGTGTAAATAAGCCAAATAAACAGTACTAGCCTAAAACTAGGGGTGTTCAATGGTTTGGTTTTCGGTTTGTTCGGTTTTTTGGGTTCGGTTTTCAATTCTTTTTAGGCCTATCCGTTAACCGAACAGAACTGTATTGAGAATTTATCTAACCAAATTCGACTTTTTTAATGGTGTATCGGCATATACCGAATTCAACATATATGGTTATCATTTAACAAAATAAACCGAATTCAAAAAAATGTATATCCTTTAACCGAACCGAAAACCGAATTCACAATTCGGATACGGTTAGAAACCGAATTCAAATTTTGGGTCGGTTTTTTCGGTTACGGAGTTGGTTCTTTTTTCGGTTTTTTCACACCCCTACCTAAAACACGTTTAAAACAGCAAAAAAATGATATGGAATACACATGCGCCTTGCCGGTCTCCGGCGCGGTGCCTTGAGCGTGCCTTAAGCCTTTGACTACTTTAAATTGCACAAGAATCCCCAAAGTACTAAATTCCCATATCATTTGATGATTCATATTTCCAAATTTCAGAACCAAAACCCAAAACTCAGTCCTAAAATCGAAGAAACCCAAAATTCAATTATAAACCATTACAACAGCATCAATTTATAAATCAAGTGGTAGCAATAACATCAGCAATATCAAACTATATCCATTGAAAGAAGATACGAAAAGGATAAAGAAAATACCAATGCCTGGATCCGTATCGATGATGATCTTATCAGAGACCCCACCAAAGCAACTGCCATTCAACATCAGTGGTGTAGAATCCATGAATCGATGTGTGACAAAAAGATGAGTTGAGATTTGGGTTTGAGGGATTGGTGGGTTTTTAGTTATGGAGGGGGCAGGCTGGCTGACAACATTGTTGGGCGGAAAGTCGAGAACTTTATGCCAATGGATATTCAACTACTAGAAAAGTCATTAGTTTTTTTTATTTTCGTATGTGGATGATAGTGCCAACAAAAAGAAACGTGTAAAATTATATAAATGTTTTTTTTTAGAAAATATAACACCGCAAGTTTTAATGTTTAATTTTCTTTTTGTCTATTTTTAGTTAGGTTACGTGTTTGGACAGGTTTCAAATTCCGACTAAAGAGGCCTGGAATACGACTAGTCATGCTGGCGGCTAAAAGCATGCGGTAGAGTAGGTTCCGTGAGCCACTCACCAGGGGCGGATGTAGTGAAGCGAGGGGGGGTGCACAGGAACCCCCCGAGTTTTGAAATTTTAGTGTAACGGTAGGTAAAAAAACTAGGGTGAACCCCCTAAAATATTATAGGGTGAACCCCCTTACGACGGCGCCCACTGCTGCTCGGTTGATCCGGTTGTGAAGCTATAAAACTAAGAACTCTTTCTTGAACTAAATGTGTGTTCTTGAGCATTCATATGATTAGAGGTAAAAAATTGATAGAAACAAATGAGTAGATGACTCTTAAATACAAATTAGTTGATTTTGTGAACATTTGAAGCATAATTTTCATGTTTTTTTCTTTGCTTTAGACCTCCAAAAATGGTTGAGCCGCCCCTGCCCGACCCGACCAATCGAACCGAACCGAAAATTTTTATGTCCGGCCCTATGAAATTGGATCATCTAAAAACAGTGAACCCCCTGAAAAAAAATTCTGGATCCGCCACTGCCACTCACGCTCATGGGAACATCGCTCTCCTCAAGTGTGAGTGAGTCATGACCCAGTCACGGGTCTCAACCGTGATTGAGTCATGACCCAGTCACAAGTGAGTGTGCTCACGCCCTTAAGCCTTGATGCATTGAGATTGTGCATTAATTCAATATTTCAAACAACCACTCTCATCATGCCACTTATGTACTTGAATTTTTAATTTCTTATTATAATATTTCATTTAACAATTAATTTCATTTTTCTTAAATAACTTGTGTTCGTTAATTTAAAAAAAAATACATAGTGTTGTTTATTTTTTTTTCCTAAACATCCCGGTATAATTTTAGTGAAAATGGAATTCTTTAAAAAAAAATATTTTTTTTGTCTCATAAGTCCATCATTGGTGTTGTACTTGTTTGATTTATTTAACTTTTTAAATGATAATTATGATGAAACAAGTATACACAAGCAATAATGAGAAATTATTGAGGATGATTATTATAATTTTATTGGTTCAAGTAATCATGAAGTTGGGGATCCTAATTATATTGAATCATGTGATTGTGTCTTCAAATAGAAAAGCATTAGCCTCTCCATGTTAGCCAAAGATGATGAAGGTAGAAGAAAGAGACTAACAAAGGAATAAACACAAGGAAGATGGTTGATCCAAACAAGGGTAGATAGAGGTAGAGGTGTACAAAAAAAACCGGTTTTTTTTTCTACCCGGTCCAAACCGGCAAACCGGTTTGGGGCAAACCGGTAAGGGTTAACCTAAAACCGCCGGTTATGAACCGGTTTAAAGCATTCTGAAGTCGACCGGGTTGAGGACCGGTTTGTGTGAACCGGTTCGGAAAACCGGTTTTTAAACCGGTTTAAACCGGTTTTTTTGCTGAAAAATATAGCCGTTATTCAACGGCTTTATAGCCGTTAGGGTCGAATTTGACCCTTTTTTAGCCTTTTTTCACCTATAATTCACTATAAATAGGTGGGGGGTGTTTAGGTTTAATCACACCTCTTTCTACACTCTCTAATCTTTAAAACCGCTCTTTAAACGCTCAAAAACGCTCTCTAAACTCTCTCAAAGAAAATAACCATATCAAGTGTTGGTGGTTCCTCAAACGAAATTATCGTTGTGGAAATTCGACCAACAACGAGAAATCCGGCAATTTGGTGCAATTATGATTTATAATTTTATCTTCTCATGTTTTTTAATTTCTGAACTTTCCAAATATTAATAAACGTTGCACTTTATGTTTTATAATTTTTATTTTATTTTATTTTTTTTATTAAAAATATCAAATTTTTTTGAATTTATTCGATTTTTTATTTAAAACCGGTTTAAACCGGTTAAACAGACAAACCGGTTTCAACCCAACCCAAACCGGTTTAATAGGTTAGGGATTTCCTTGCCTCCAAACCGGGTTAACCCGAACCGGTTTAGGGCCAAACCGGTTTTGACATTTCGTTGACCAAACCGGTTCGGGTCGGGTTCGATCCTGTTCGGGTAAAAAAACCGTTTTGTTCACCTCTAGATAGAGGAATATCCGATGAAATTAACAATGAGGAATAAACGTTGAACAATATAGGATATGGGTCGTATATTTGACAAGTAGCGGAACTTAAACAATTAAATTGGGGGCCAAAAATATTACACATAAAAAAATCAACTTTTTAGTGGATTTGTGGTACAGATTTAGGCTTTTGGTATGAATTAGGAGGAGCCTAAACACTATAACTAATATGAAATAAATCTAGTCGGCCGAAATCAATACTTTTAAACAAAAAAAGGTGGTGTGGGTGCCCCCCTCTAGCCCCTAATAAGTTTCGCCCGTGCATTTGCCTATCAAAGGTGGCGTTTGCTTAATTCGAGGCTCGTTGACTCGCAGTAGTTCAATGCTTGTAGCTTCTTTTGGGCTGTCTTAAGTTTTGTATTTTCAATGTGCATTGGGTGTATGTTTGTGTGGTGTTCTTAGTTTTCTTCTGGCTTTTGTTACTTTTTTCTTTTATGTTCTTGTTTTCAAGTCGCTCGTTTTAGTATTGAGTCGGTTGGTGTGGTTTCAACTATATATATATTTTTTTTGAACGGCAACACCTAGATATTCTAGAATAATTGGGTTTCCCCAGAGCAACACCTAGAACATCCATGGCAGCCCACCACAGGAGGAACCCCCAACTGGGTAAACCCCCTAACCTAACCACATACCCCATTCAACTATATATGTGGTCGTACAATCTTTGTATGTTTCCCTCTTGGTTAATAAAATTTGATTGTTTTGAAATAAGTAGTGGTTTAATCCTTAAACCTGTTTTTCATAATGTTTCCATCAATATTCAATAGTTGTTTAATCATTATTCATTTATCAGAAATTATGTATAATGTTTATATTAGTCCAAAATGATGTAGTTTCTCTTGCCTGCTTTTTCTACATGTTGAAATGTATTTCATTCAAAAAGAAAATTCTACTTGTTGCTGAATTCAAATTGAGGTACTTATTCAATAAGGCGAAGTGTAGTGGGGACGTGGAAGGGGGCGTGATCCATCTGGACCTTTATGGGCGTGGAACACCGTCCCCTAGGGCGTGATTGGGGGCATGGGTGGAATCACGAGCAAAGGGGAGAGTCAAACTTCTAATGGTAAAAAAAAACATTTTCTTTTATAAACATTCAACCATTTTACCAACTCAAATACTCAAACTCTCAAATCTTTTAATCTTTCCTCTTTTTTTTAAAAGACTCTCAAATTCACTCAAAAATGAATCATTGGAACCCAAACTATCCAAATTCGCGAACATTCGCAACAACCTAAATGTATTTTTTTATAATGTAGTTTTTTATTTTTTTAAGAATGTATTTTTTTATACTGTAGTTTTTTATTTATTAAAAATGAAACTTTTATATTTAGATAATTATTAAAAAATAAATGCGGGGCGTGAAACCACTACGCACCTTAGTGATTGTGGGCAGTGATTGCCCCTGTACTGATGTGGCAGTGACGTACCGGGGCATGAAACCACTACGGATGGCCTAACGGGTAAAATGCAAAAATGTACTATTGTTGGTTTTTTTATTCTATCATTTTTTAAACATGAATAATTTTTTTATACGTTAATACTATTTTGTAAAAACTATACCATAAAGTTGTTCTAGTATTTTCATTGTAAGTGAAGTGGTGTAAACTGTTGAAGCATTTCCGGTAACAAGCACTCTGAAGATTGTCCATGCTTTTGTTGTCTTTTGTATTGTATTCAGTCTCTGTTGTATTTGACTTATCGAGTTGTATTCATGTTTGTTTGAACATTTGTATGTACTTGTCGTTTATGTCTGTATGTTGTGTGTACTTAGTAAGTGCGCATGAAGTTTGTCCTGCATACTTAACAAGTAAGCATGAGTAGTCTTGCGTACTTGCTTAGTACGCAGGAAGGATTTCCTGCGCACTTGCTAAGTACGCAAGTACTAAGTCTGTGACTATAAATAGCCGGTTGTAGGAGACTCTATGTATGCTCTCATTGTATCAGTCCTGAGTTCTTGTAATCGAATGTGTTATTGATAATAGACGAAGTATTTTGTTACTTGTTTTTGTTGTTGATTACCATTGTCGTTTGTACTCCATCTAGTCACGAGCATTCCGCACCCTGTTTGACTAGAGACTCACCCACACGATATGATCTGTGACACCCGGGGACCTACAAGTGGTATCAGAGCATTTGCTCTTGATTTCGAGTGTTGTGAGTGTGTTAGCAGTATTTTCAAACTGGTTAGACACCTGATTACTTGCTTTTGACTTAGAATTTGTTGATTTTTGAGTGAAACTAGCCTCTGCTGTTCCACGCTAGTTTCAGGTCTGAAAATCTTGAAAATCGGTCTCATTTGTTGTTTGTTTGCGTGATTTTATCATCAAGGGTTTGTTAGAATCAAGTTTCTAACCTTTTGGGTAGATCAATTTCGTGTTTACAATAAGTTTAGAAGATTTGAGTGTTTTCCAGTGGCCTGAATTGACCAGAAAAAGTTGTTGGAGCAGGTTCAAAAAGTGTTCCGCGTACTTACCATATTTGGCAAAATCTTAGTTTCTCCTGCGTACTTGACAAGTACGCAAGGCCAACCTTGCTGCGTACTTGTTTCTGTTCCTGCGTACTTAAGACCATTTCCACAAGTTCGCAAGACCTTTTGTTAAATACGCAAGTTGTGTTGTTTTCTCTGAAATTTGACTTAGTACTTCACCATGTCGAACATTCAGAACATTAGTAGCGTGTTGAACTATGATAACGAGATAGGGACTCTGCAGAAACCACCAAAGTTGCTGAACGTGAATGATTACTCCAATTGGAAAGAAAGATTTAAGGAACATGTATCGTATACTGATTCAAACATGTGGATACCCATTCTAGAGGGGTATAAGCATCCGACACATGAATTCTTAGGTGAAACTGTTCCCAAGTCTCTGTCTAGGCTTGATGAAGAAGAAAAGAAGGCTCATGACTTAGAGAAGAAAGCTCATGGTTCAATCACCATGGCACTGGCAAGAGAATTACTTCACAGTTTTCGAGGTTATGCCACTTCTAAAGATCTATGGAAAGCTTTACAGAAGAGATTTGAGGGTAACAACGATGTGAAGAAGAGTAAGAGAGAGTTATTGAGGAAGCAGTATGAATGTTTTAGATATCTGGAGAATGAATCTACTGATGAGCTGATCTCTAGATTCTATCACTTACAGACTGAGCTGAAAGCTTATGAACTAAAGTATACTGATGAAGAGTTAGTTGAGAAATTTCTTGATGCACTACCTTCAAAGTTTGACATGTACACAACCCTACTACGGGAAAGCAACAAGTTCTATGAAATGACCATTGACGAGGCGATAGGGAAGATTCAAGCACATGATATGAATTTGAGAAAGAAAGAAACCGGTAGCCGACCTCAAGTTCAAGATCCTTCACTGTACTTTGGGAAGTCTTACACTTCGAAGTCATCTGGTTCTGGAATTGCTTTATTCTCAAGGAATACTAATCAGGATGATGAGAATTCCCATGCTTGTGGAGGTTCTACATGTTTTGCTGCTTCAGGGTCAAGTTCGTTTCATCAAAATTCCTTAAGAGGCCATACATCTTCATCATCAACTCACCAAAATGCTATAACTAAGATTGATGAGGATCATGTCTCCTTATTCTCATCTTTTATGCTTTCCTACGGGAATTTCATTGGTGGGAAGCTTACAGATCCTGAGACCATTGAAGAAGATTTCAACCAAGTTGATCCTGATGATATGGAAGATGTTGATATTCAATGGAATATGGCAATGATCTTGAGAAGGGCTAAGCGTTTTCTGGGAAGAACTGGAAGAAAGTTTATTGGTGGACATTCTAATGCAAGAGTCGGGGTTGACAAGTCAAAGGCTAAATGTTACAAGTGTCAGAACTTTGGGCACTTTGCAAGGGAATGTCAGAAGGACAAAGCACCAGCTTCTGGTTTTACTCGACCGAGTCCAGGAAACAACCAGAGTTACAAAAATCAGAACAACCAAAGTCAGAACCAAGGAGCATCATCCAATGCATTGGTGGTTCAACAGGATGACAGTTTTGACTGGGGAGTTCATCTAGAGGATGCCATAATTGCTCAGACTCAACTGGGATTGATGGCAGAAATTGTTGAAATGATGGAAGCTGAAGAAAGGGAAGCAGATGGTGCTAACCATCCTGAATCTGCACTTGCACTCAAGCTACAACACTCCCGTTAACAATCCCTGTTACAACCATTCATCCCATCACTCAGCCATTTGCTTTTGTAGACTTTTCTCAAGGGTTCAACTTTGATGATATTTTTTCATCACCCCTACACGAAACTGGTGAAGCATCCACATCTAGGGATCCTGGTCCCAGAGATGCTCGGATTTCTTATCTTGAGACTCAGGTGGCTGCTTTCTTAGAAACAGTGAACAAGTTGAAGAGTGAGTCCGAAGCCCAGCAAGAACGGATTAACTCTTTGATTGATAAAGTGACAAACCTCAGACACCAATGGGTTAGAAATCAGGAACAGCTAAGGACCGTGAGAGAACAAGCTGAAATGCAACTTAAGGTCAATGAATCCATTCTTGCCCACAGACAATCAGTTGAGGCAAGGCTTGCGCTTCAACGCGATGAACACCAGAAAATGATTGCCCTTATGGAGGAGTTATCTAATAAGCTTGCTGCTCAGGAGGAGAAGCAGAAGAAGCCTGACACTAAAGACGCTTGTCATCAGGTTGATTTAACCATTGATGACAATGAAGACAAGGATCCCGAGGCCGATCCTAGAGGTAGTGAGCAACAAGCTTTATCTGTTGTTCCACTATCTGTTGTGCCTATGGCTCAGGGGGAGTCTACTGAGGCTAGTGGTGAAGCTTCTGGAAGTCACAAAGGAAAATCGGCGGCTGAAGTTTTAGAAGAGCTTTCTGATGATGTTATTTTACTACTGGAGCCCGATTATTCCAAAGCTGAAAAGATCGATGCTCTAAATAAATTGAAGAAGGAGAGATCGAGTCTGATGTTGATGACCGGGGATTAGATGATGAGGATGTAGTTGTGGAGTTTCCTAAAGGTTTCAGCGAGGGTATATATGAATTGGAAGACAGAGAGATCTTTGAAGCTCCGTTCTTTGAGTTTACTGAAGGTTCAGTCGAGTCTGAAGATGTTGCTAAGGCTAGTGGTGCAGCAACCTCGACTGAAGTCTCCCCTGCCGAACCTGCATCTGTTGACATTGCTGACTCCTAGAGAAACAAGCTTCCCCACGAATGGTTCAAGAAGAGTCAGCCTCCTTCTTGGAAAAATTCGTACATCACGGACAAGCATGGAGCAGCAGGAATGATCCTTTTCGTTCAATTGGAAGACGATTATGGGTTGTTTGCCATCAAACGTTCTGGTGTTGTTCAGTATTTGAAGACAACAAGTGAAGCATTCAACTCATTGCCCAAGTACGATCTTGTGAACCTAGCAAACAGAGAGTTGATCAGTGATACCTCGTTTGCAGTTGCCAAAGGATTGTGGGGTGCACTTCGGAGAGAGGGAAGATCAGGAAACTTTGAGATGTTTAAGCCTCAAATGCCTAAAAGAGTCAGGGATAAGACACGAAGAGATCCCGTGACTAACAAGTTCATAGAAATTGGTCTATAAGCCTGTATTATGTGAGACGAAGATTCCTTTGAGGAAGATTCCTCAGGATATTCTAGGGAGCATGTGGTACTAACCCGATTACAGGCGAGGTGGTGATTGTGGAAAAGGCTGTGTCCAAGGTTGTGGGTGTGGAGCCGAGGGAATTGATTAGAGTATTTGATGAGATCTGTTTCATTAACTTCTCTGTGAAATTGGAGACTCTGCATGATAAGTACTGCATCAACACCGACCAATGGACGAAGATTCTTGCATCAAGGTATAATAGGTTAGTCAAGTTTTGCTATGACTACAAAAGGAAAATGGGAAGCGGAGCTAGAGCTGATGACCTATGGAGACTGAAGACATCTCCGGAGCTGCTGTCAAGGGGGGGTTTGTTGAAGCATTTCCGATGACAAACACTCTGAAGATTGTCCATGCTTTTGTCGTCTTTTGTAATGTATTCAGTCTCTGTTGTATTTGACTTATCGAGTTGTTGATGTGCATGTAATAAGTATATAAAATATATATAAATATATATTTGTTTTAGAAATGGTTTCACGAGATTAGGTTTTAAATTTATAAAATGATAAATACTCAAACTTAAAACACACACAATAGGCAAGTGTACCTATCGTAGTGTGATATAGTTTAGGTAAGAATCAAGTATCGAACCAATGGACACGTTCGAGTTCCAATACTCAACTTTTGTTATCGTTTAGCCGGTTTAATTAGTGAGTGGGTTTTGTGTGCTTGTGAAGCGGAAAAGTAAATGACAGAAAAGTAAATGACGGTAAAGTAAATGATAGGAAAGTAAAAATGTGCGTGATGTGTGTAACAGAAATGTAACTAACAGAATAGTAAATAGCATGAAAGTAAATATCTCGGAAATGATCGGGTTACGAAGAGTATTGCTTTGGGGTTCGAATCAGTTTGGTGCGTGATAATGTTAAGTTGACTAATCCAGTGGTACGAATACTACAAACTTATGACCCCTCGTCCTCATGACATTTGATTCACGAATTAAAATCTTTAAATTAAAATAGTAGTGCCTCCCGTTAGGGACAACATTTACCCTCAACTCTTTGGTGTTATCTCCAAGTTGGTTTAGAACATCAAACTTAAATGCTTAAGTATTATTATTAAATAGGTGATTGTACTTTGCTCACCGGGAGGCGATGTAGCAATGGGACCATGTATAAAGACGAACCGTTCCCAACATGAGTTCACCAATTCTTGGTCGCATAATAAGTTCGTATCAAGAAGTATGCCCTTACTAGTGTTGACCAAGCCTTAGCTTATCAATCTCTAATTGTATAAAGACGTACAAGTATCAAAAGAAGTTTGGTTAAAAAGGTTTTACGGTCTTACGCTTGAAAATCAAGAACACTCACAAATATAATAACGGATTTAGACAACAATAAAAATCCCACCAAGATGTGGTTTTAAGAACGAATAGTTAAAGAAATAAATATACCACTAGATTAATACGTTAAACATTAACATGCACAAAACTTCATCTTCACCCTAGCAATACAAAGAGTTTAGCCATGAATGGCCATACTAACTAGCGTAACCCTGAGTTTCGTAGGCTCCCCTATTGCGGACAAAGAGGAGGAGCCTCTCTACTCTAACTATGAAATACTCTCTCTGGAATAGTATCTTGAGGTATGGAATGGTGTGTGTAACCAAGAACTCAAGCCCTCTATTTATTGGCCTCAAAATGAGCAATGCATGGCCGTGCATTCGATTGCACGGGCGTGCAAATACCTCGGGAATCAAACAGGGTACAGAGGACAATGTACTTGAGCCTTGGGGAGCAAGAGAGGCTTTGTACGACCGTGCAATGGGATTCACGGTCGTGCAACCCTCCCCTGCTTCCCAGTTTCGTCTTTTAGCTGCTGGTTTGACTTGTGTTGACCAATTTTGACTTCTTGGGGGTTAAAGCTCGGGAATGATCTTCCAAAAGGCTTGATTTCTTGTGGTTTTGACTGGTTTCATCTTGATTTATATTTAGAACACCGAATAACCTGCAATTATGGAATATAAACGTTTTAAGTATCAATTGAAAGGTTATTAATCTATTAGTACCATAATATGGGGATTATTATGCATGCAAAACATGTATAAATAATGGCACATCAGTTGTATTCATGTTTGTTTGAACATTTGTATGTACTTGTTGTTTATGTCTGTATATTGTGCGTACTTAGTAAATGCGCAGGAAGTTTTTCCTGCATACTTAACAAGTAAGCATGAGTAGTCTTGCGTACTTGCTAAGTACACAGGAAGGATTTCCTACGCACTTGCTAAGTACGTAGGTACTGAGTTTGTGACTATAAATAGCCGATTGTAGGAGACTCTACGTACGTTCTCATTGTATCAGTCTTGAGTTCTTGTAACCGGTTGTGTTATTGATAATAGACGAAGTATTTTGTTACTGGTGTTTGTTGTTGATTACCATTGTCGTTTGTACTCCATCTAGTCATGGGCATTCTGTACCCTGTTCGACAAGACTCACCCACACGATACGATCCGTGACACCCGGGGACCTACAAGTGGTATCAAAGCATTTGCTCTTGATTTCGAGTGTTGTGAGTGTGTTAAGAGTATTTTCAACCTGGTTAGACAAGACCAAGATCTCTTATCATTCTCAATTCTTCCCTTGCTGTGTAATACACATTACTGCCTTTTCGTATGGACCCCTCGGCTTTTAACCTAATAGTACCCATTTTGATCAGATGCGTATATTCATGTTGGGAATAAGTTTGATTCTTGTTGTATTTTCCATCGTGGCTCCAGTTGCCACACATCACACCTTTTCCATATCTTTTGGTTCTTCTTTTGGCGACGCTTTTTGATAAGCCGCAGAATGGTGGTAATTGTTCTTACTTGTGCCACCATTTTCTTACATCACTTATTGCTTTGAAAACTTTTTCTCGGAGTTCGGGCGGTAATTCAGGCTTTGCGAAATGAATACAGGAAAGCAAATTGAAATCAAAAGAATGCATGTCCAACTCTTTAAGGTCTAACCGGTAAAAGACCAACTTCTCTCTTTCTTTTTCTTTTCATTTTTCTATTTTTTTTCTTTTTTTTTCTTATCATCAAGACTATTTTTTCAATAAATCTTTTTCCTCAATTTTCTTGAAATAAATTTTCCATATCTTCCTTGTAGATCATTCGGCTGTTTCTTCCTAATACATCCAATTTCTTCTTGTATATTCCAATTCTTTTGAGTAAAATAGATTCTTTCCAAATTGCCTCAACGGTTGTAAACCTGAAATAACGACATAAGATAATCTAATAAATCTCCATCTTGAAGAAAGTTAGCTAATAACCGGTGTTTACGAAAAGCTGGTTTGGTGATAATTGTGGGTAGTAGAAAAGAAAAGGCTAAGGCTCAGAGGGCTATCTAGGCGGATATTGTTTTTGGGATTTTGGGTTTAAGGATATTATATAAGGGTAATAAAGTCCTAGGTGCCTCAATCATTTTCATACTTTTACTAGTTCATGGTCTTGATATGTATAAGTCATACAAGTTCTAATTATGCATAAAATTCAATCGAAAAACACTCACTATACCAAACGAAGGAGCATGCAAAAAATAATGATAATAATGCTCGTGAAAATGCTCAGATTATTCTCACATGGAAACAGATGGGATAGGGTTTAGTAATTTGTTATGCATAATATCCATTTGTTTTTACTTGCCATGTATTCATTTTATTTAATTAGGTGCGAACTCAAAGAGGTTTAGATTTTAGGGTTTAAAACTTTTGAAAGTTTTTCGGGTTTTACGAAAAGTAGGTTTTTAGTAATGTTTTAGTCAAATGGGTAGAAAATCACAAGCTTAGTTTTACTGCTTTGAGGTTACAAGTAGTCCTGAATCTCTAATTCCCCACCCCACACTTAAAACTATGTATTGCCCTCAACGTACAAATGCATGTAATGGAATGCAATAAATGAATTTAAATGCATGAAGTTTTAAGGGAAAAGAAACTGGTACTCCCCCGGTCAATTCGGTGTATAACCTAAAGTCAAAACTTATTGCTGCTGTCAGGTTGTGCCTATCAGCTGCTTGTCAACATTCTGCTTTAAAGACTTCATCGAATTTCTCATAAATTTGATGTGGCTTTCGACTCATGAGGTTGTAGAGGTGGAGTGTAACTCCTCAAAGAAGTAGAGAAACTATCTGGTGATGCTATGCTACTAGGGGCTGAAGTATGAGAAACTTAAACTTGGAAACACCAAACCCGAGGTCCATGTGTTCTGCCGTATGCACCAACTTCTCAATTTATTCGTGATCATCGGGTTGCCTCCCGGAAGCGCCACATTTATTTAAGGGTCGTTGGCCAGACCCGTACGTGCTTTATCAGTATTTCTTCAGGTGGGGGCCATCGACTTCCTCCGTGTCTCCTGTTCCTTCATTCAAATCCTATAGTTTTGGTAGCTTATCAAACTATTCATCGATCCAATTAGTTATGTCAAAATTCTTGCCAAGATCCAGTTTCTTTCCTTTGTTGAATTCTTTGGCTTTCTTCAGCTGGTAGTCCAGATTAGTATCAATGAATTGTGTAATTTCAAAGGGATCATTGGACAAGCACTTATTTACTCCGATGTTATAGGTCACTGATTGTTTTTCGACACGAAGTGTCAAAATTCTTTCATTCATATCAGTGACGGCTCGGGCAGTAACTAAAAATGGGCGACCCAAAATCAACGGTACGGAATAGTCGGGTCCCATTTCTAAAACCATTAAGTCCGCAGGGAAGACAAACTTGCCGACTTTTACCAGTAAGTTCTGAATGACTCCTATAGGCGATTTAACCGATCCATCTGGGAGTTCGATAGTTGCATTAACAGGCCACAGATTTCCAATTTTTAGTCTTTGGAACATGGTATATGGCATTACGTTCACACTTGCTCCTAGATCAGTGAGTGCGAAGGTTATCGATAATGGTCCGATAGAATATAGTAGAGAGAACTTTCCAGGATCTGAAAGTTTCTTCGGAAGGCATCTTTCAAAAAGTGCGACGCAATGATTGGTCCTCTTTACTGCTTCTTCCATGTTTCTCTTGTTTATAAGAAAATCCTTCAAGAAACGTCCATACTTAGGCATTTGTTGTATGATATCCAGGAAGGAAAGATTGACATGGATTTTACTTAACAGCTCGATGAATTTCTCATATTATTCGTCAGTCTTCTGCTTTACTAACCTTCCTAGGTAGGGTATGTGAGAATGGAACGCTCTTTTTGTCGAAACTTTTGGAGGAGTATCCACTGGAGTAGGAGGTGGGATTACATTTGATTGTGATCCTTGAGTAGTTGTTTCTACGATATACAGACGAAGTGGTACTCCGGTGAATATTTCTCTCCTTGGTGATTGAACCTCTTCTCCTGGCATTGGTGGTTCTGGGTAAACTTTGCTATTTCTATGAGTGATAGTGCTCACATTTGCTTTTGGATTGGTTTCAGTATTACTCGGGAGACATCCTGGTTGTCTTTCGGATAGAAGTTTTGCAATTTGTCCTAATTGAGTCTCAATTGACTGAAGAGTTGCTTTCTGCGTCCTAAACTCTGCATCATGAAGACTGAACTTCTTCTCATACTATTTGTGACGGGAATCTGCTTGAAGGGCTTGACTTTCAGTTGTAGAGATTAACTTAGTTACCGCGTCCTCCAAGCTTAACCCATTACTTGGCTTGTTAGTTCCTTGAAATTGTTGACGGTGCTGACAGTTTTGAGATTGTCTTTGTTGAAACTGTTGTTGTTGTTGTTCGAAGCCAGATTGTACCTGGTTATTGTTATCCTTCCGGCTAAAATTTGGATGGTTCCTCCATCCAGGATTATAAGTATTACTGTAGGGGTTATTCTGTAGGCAATTTGTTCCGATAAAGTCAACCTTCTCAGTATTGGCAGTGATACTTTTTACTTCTTCAGTAGCCTCAGTAGTTTCCTTGCCCTTGCTAAGTTGATTGAGTCGAGTGGTGAGGGCGTCTACTTGAGCATAAAGTGAAATGACAGTATCGATAGAGTGAACTCCTTGCCTGGCTCCCCTGTTACTCCTTAGATTGTACCATTGATAGTTGTTCATAGGTATTTTCTCAATTAGGTTGTAAGCTTCTTGTGGCCTCTTGTTTCCAAAAATACCACCTGCAGTAGCGTCGAGTTTCTGACGAGCTTGATTATGCAACACATTGTAGAATGATGATACTTGTAACCAAACTTCTAGCCCATCATGTGGACATTTCCTTAACATGTCCTTAAAACGTTCCCATGCCTCATATAGTGACTCACCATCTTCCTGGTGAAAGTGGTAATATCATTTCTCAGTTTTACAGTTTTTGCTGGCGGGAAGTATTTTGACAGGAATTTCTGAGCTAGATCATCCCATGTAGTGATCGACCCGGTGGGAAGAGAGTTTAGCCATGCCTTAGCTCATTCCCTTAAGGAAAAGGGAAACATTTGGAGGCGAATTGCGTCATTCGAAACTCCGTTCATTTTGAAAGTGTCACAAATTTCTAGAAAGTTTTCAATGTGGGCATGTGGATCTTCATCAGGTAATCCATGGAAAGTGCATGATGATTGGATCATGTGGATAACATGCGATTTGATCTCAAAGTTGTTAGCGTCAACCGTTGGCCTTGTGATACTGGACCCCAAAGCCTCTAATGACGGTCTTGCGAAATCGGCAATAGTGCGTTTTCTATGGCCATTCTTCTAGTACGGTTTTCTCGTATTCAGTGGTGAAAGAATCTTTCGGACTCTGCTAAAGGTTGATATAAGCCAGTAGAGGAGTTATGGATCATACACTGCCTGCAACAAAATGTAAGAGAAAAATAGATGGAAAATGATAAGGCTAATCCGTTAACTTGAATTTTTCTTGAAATCACCGTGTCCCCAGCAACGACGCCAAAAACTTAAAGTGCAAGTGATAAGTATATAAAATATATATAAATATATATTTGTTTTAGAAATGGTTTCACGCGATCAGGTTTTAAATTTATAAAATGATAAATACTCAAACTTAAAACACAAACAATAGACAACTATACCTATCGCAGCGTAATATAGTTTTGTAAAAACCAAGTATCTAACCAATGGACACGGTCGAGTTCCAATACTCAACTTTTGTTATTGTTTAGCCGGTTTAACTAGATGATTGTGCTAGTAAGAACGTGGAATCTTCAAAGTGGAGTGGAGGAGTGGTAGAGGCAAACCTAAACTAAAATGGGATGAGCGGATTAGGTATGATCTGATAAAGTTACACCTCTCAAGAACATGATCAAGGATAGAAGTTCATGGAGACGTCGAATTCAGGTTATAGACTTTTAGGGGATTGTTTAGATCTGTCTTAGACTTGTCTTTAGCCTTACATTAGCCCTAGTCTTTGTTTTTCCTTAAGCTTGGCTTTTCCTTAGCCTGTTATTTGCTTTAGCTATTGTTGTGCCTTAGAGTTTGTCTTGGAGTATAGACTTTTTTTAGGGGAGTATATGCGTACTGTCGAGCGGTTACTACTACATCTTTTTTTCCTATCTCTTTGCTCTGTTATCTTGTTGATGCTTTAGTTTGCTCACCACTTTATGTTAGTACTGTTGTATCATTGTTGCTTTGACTATATTAGGCACATATGATATTACGTGGATTTCTATACTATGATATAAATTGTACATGTTAAAAAGAAAAAAAATGTGTTTTTTAGTTGTGGTTCTTGCGCAGAGCAGGCTCTCTATCCCATGGGTAGATGTTTGCCTCTATCTCACCCTACCCAGACTCTACAAATAGCTCTAATACGAGTGAGATTTTGTTGGGTATGTTTGTTTTTGTTTTTTATCTTTAATTTGAATGTAATATTGCTATATCCTATTTAATTTCTTTTAAAGTGTCTTGAATTGGAATGCATATAACAGTGTGTCATGATTTTTTTTAATGGCACGTAAAGACTTTCTTAATGGTGTGTAAGGATTTTTTTTAATGGTGTATCGGCAAATACAATGGTGCGTCACATGCATGTGTTATCACTTCAAGTATATTATTTTTCTGTGGACGCATTTACCCCTACCCTGTTGGTCACCTCATAAATTTGTATTCATTGTATTGGTTACTAAAGGCTTTTATATATAGGCCTAGTTGTTTGTTGATATTAAGTTATGAATATAATTCTCTCATTTCTTTTCTCTCTATGATCATACTCTCTATATAATACTTCTTCTTATGTTTATATATTTGTATATTGGTTACTAGTAGGCCGTTGTTTTATAACACGTTACTAGGCGAGTTGCTTTTTGGAGTTGGTCATATCATAAGGTAAATCAACTTTGCCTACTAAAAGGTCTTTGTTGTTGTCTTGATTCTCTCAAACAAAATCCATATTATAATTCATACAATTTTGGGTTATGTTGAGATTTATTATCATTGTTATTGTCATGATTGTCTCAAGCATGGCGTATAAGTATATATTATTATGTTGTATACACATTTGATAAACAATCCTTATATTCTATATATCATTGTAACTATATCATTTCAGTCCATACTAATATTATTTGATTAGACCATTGTAAGTTTATTATTTTATGTGAATAATCATCTTTTAATATTACTCTTCTTGAGTTCTTGGATATTGTAAGTTTATTATTTCACATAAATATAATACTTGTACTATATATGTATATATGTATCATATTTAAATGTGTGATTGATATCTACTTGCTCCTTGTATAACCTCATAGGTTCATGTGTTATTAGTCATGTCGAGATATGACGTGTATAACCTCATAGGTTCATGTGTTATTAGTCATTTCAAGATATGACGTGTAAACTTACAACTAACAATCCTCAACCTACAGAAGATTAGTCGAAGAAACTTGCATCACTCCTTCTGTAGTTATGCGCGCTCTTGAAACGACTGATCTAATTGTCAAACTGGTTCCAACCAAGAAAGTAAATAAGACACCATATGAGGTATGGCATGTGAAGAGTCCCATACTGTCCTACTTAAGAGTCTGGGGTTCTGAAGCATACGTTAAACGTGAGACTTCCAACAAGTTAGAACCTAGAGGCAAAAATGTTGTTTTCGTCGGTTACCCAAAAGAAACCAGGAGTTATTATTTCTAACACCCAAGTGAAAACCGGGTTTTCATAAAATGTGGAGGTCATTTCTTTAAGAAGGAATTTCTCATGAAGGGACCAACTAGAAATAATGTGGATCTAGAAGAAATTCAGGAACCACAAATAATTGAACCTAAGATTGAAACCACTAAACAACAAGAAGTTGTTGTACCTGAGTAGTTCAGGAATCAGTTGTAATTCCAAGCGTCCACAGAAGTAATAGAGATTGTCATGAGCCCAAGAGATATAAATTTCTCATACAAGACGACGATATCTACCTAGTGGATCAAGTTGAACTCACTAACTACACTTCTGCTAATTCAGATTCCGAATCTGATAAATGGTTGGAAGCCATGGTCGCAGAGATGTAATCCATGTATGACAACCAAGTCTAGGACTTAGTTGATCTACCTCCCGAAAGTAAAGCTGTAGGGAGCAAATGGGTTTTCAAGAAGAAAATTGACATGGATGGTAACGCGCATACCTTTAAGGCAAGGCTTGTCGTGAAAGGATTTACTTAGACTCAAGGAATTGATAATAAGGAAACCTTTTTGCTAGTAGCCATGCTTAAATAAATCAGAATTCCGATTGCTCTAATCGCGTATTATGACTACGAATATGAAAAATGGATGTCAAAACGGCAAGTGGGAGCACAGTCACATTCCTAATATTGATGTAAATGGCATACTGCTCATCGGAAATGAGATTCCAACATTACAAGATGTTAAATCTTTGCTTGGAAGGTGTTTCATGATGAAGGATCTTGGCAAATCCGCCTATATTCCGGGGAATAAAGATCTATAGAGAAAGATCAAAGAGGATAATAGGTTTAAGTCAAAGTGCATATATTGATAAGATCATTCGACGCCTCTCAATGCAGGATTCCAATAGAGGATTTCTGCCCATGGAACATGGAACGATCCTAAACAAATTTCAATGTCCTAATACGGATGAAAAGAAAAGAAGAATGGAAAGAGTTCCATATGCTTCTCCTATAGGATCCATAATGTAAGCCATGCTATGCACTAGGCTAGATGTGTCGTATGCTTTGAGTATGACGGGCATATATCAACAGAATCCAGGTGATAGTCACTGGATTGTGATTAAGAACATTCTCAAGTATTTAAGAAGGACCAAATATATGTTCTTAATCTATGGAGGAGTACAGTAAGAGCTCACTATAAAGTGTTACACAGATGCGAGCTTCTAGACTAGGAAGAGTACAAGCAAAGTGTTGTTGCCGAGTCCACCATTGAGTCTGAATACATTGCAGTATCAGATACCAAAAAGGAGGCTGTTTGGATGAAGAAATTCATTGCTAATCTCGACGTAGTGTCGGACATTAAGAGACTGATTGAGATAAGTTGTGACAACTCTAGTGCTACTGCTTAAGCAAAGGAACCAAGGTCATATCACATCACCAAGCACATACTCAGGAATTTCCACTATATACGGGAGATACTGGAACGAGGAGACATCAGTATAAGCAAATTGCATACAGATCAGAATCTAGCAAACCCGTTTACTAAGCCCTTACCTCAAGTGAAACATGAGGAGCATGCTAGATCTATATGGCTTAGGATAGCTAGTGAGTGGATTGGATTTATATTTTGTATTTGGATGTTTATGAACTATAATAGTGACATTTTACTTGATATGAATTAATGGTTACGTTATATTCGTTAATGTTTACTGTGTTCATGTTTTAGTACATTTAAATCCTTGAATAAGAGTTATTCTAAAAGTCTGTAGCCGATTGATTTATGGGTATAAATCTGAATTAAGACTATTGTGAATTGTTGGTTGGGTCATAAGATGAAAGTTCACGGAGATCACCACCAAATTCACAGATATACATTGGAGAATGAATATTGGACGTAACTCGATTTGAAACTCTTCATGGATCACAGTCATAAGTAGGTTTTGAAAATAGTATTGTCTTTGTATCCTCTGACCTAAGATACATACTAGAACTCAATTTTATAGAGGATTGTTCTTTAACATTATCTAACGCTGCTTTTTGATCAGACAGTAATAAGGATAATAGTTGGGAACTTATCTGAAGTTTAGTGAAAGTTGTAGGTAGTCGATATGGGATATGTTCCCTTATTAACGTAAGAGGATGACATCTTTGGCCCCTCGTTGTTTGAAACGGGTGTAAACGCATGGCCGTGCTCAATCTGAGAGTTTGTTAGAGCACTTAGAATGTCGATCGACAAAGAGAATAGTTGAATACTATATGAGAATGAAAGGTTGATCCATATCTTATGTTCAAAGAGATTTCTACTATAGAAAGGATAACTAACATCTTACCATGGATATTGCGAATAGTAAATTAAGAGTACTTGGACTAATCAAAATAGTTGACGACGTGAAAAGCGCCATGCCTTGTTAGGGGTAATGAGACGTAGCTAGACGTCCACCACTCTCTGCATTGATATATGATCGAGACTCGTGCAAGTGGGAATCTGTTAGACTAGTATGCCAAAGTAACAATATGTGACAATCCTGCTATTAAGGTACGATTCAAAGAGTTACACCTCGAGCAATAATCGTAAAATGGTTTGTGAAAACATTTAAACATGAAAGGGCGATGAAAATAAATTATTTGTGAAATAATTTATGATAAAGTAATTATTAGTTTATTTAGAATAAATTAATAAATAGGGTTATTAATTAATTATGATTTAATTAATTAAGTTGTCTAGTTAGTAGATAATTATTATTTAAATATTTGATTTAATTATTGAATTTTAAATTTGAAATTTAAACCCTAACTTGTTCCTTAAGGTTTGAAAGATCTATAAACAGGAGATGGATTTGGATAATAACACACAATTGCAAAACCCTAATCCCTCACTCTCTCTCTCATCGTCGCCCCCTTTATGTAACATCCCGAAAATCTGAAAGTTAATGGTTCGGGTTAGCGGGTGACCCGACTCTTTATTAAATAAGAGTAATTGTAAGGTTTGTCATACAAGGTGTGTTTAACTACCGGAAAGGGCACGGTTACTCATTTAGAAAGCTAACCTAAGATCGAAAGGCACACTAGAGGAAACACAGGGACCCGAATGTATTATCCAGTGGTATATAAACCACTTTTGCCCAAAACCTAGGGCCATTTGTGACCCTAGGTGTGCGACGGCTGGGAGAACGACGAGAGAGAGAGAGAACCGGATGGAGAAGGAGGGAGGTTGACGGCGGGACGGTGCGACAGTGATATCTTGAGCGTGTGTTCTCCGGGACGTGTTAAGGTAATACCGTTTTACATTTTAACCTCGTTCTTAGTTTTATTTGTTTGCGTAACTGGTTATCGGGGGGTGGCGGCCGACGACGGGTGTGGTGTTCATGGCAGAGGCTATAGATGGTAGCTAGTGTCGGCGACGACTTGGTGGTGGCGTGTGACGGTGAGAGCAGGCAGGAGAGGGCACGGGGATGTCCTGGTTGGTGTGAGGAGCGGCTGTAGAGAGGAAGAAGGAGAGTGAGAGGGTGGCGAGCGACGAGGAGATGGCTGTGGTGGTGCATTAGCATGACAACTATGATGATAATGTAGGAGTTAGCCGATTAGGGTTTTGTCTCCCAGTGGTTTACAGCCATGGTAATCACGGCGTTTCCGGGTGGTATTTGCTTGACGGAGACCATTAGCATGACAACTGTGATGATAACGGAGGAGTTAGCCGATTAAGGTTTTGTCAAGGTGGGGAAGACGAAGATGTCGTACGTGGTGGTGTATAGTGTGGAGACGAAGGATGGTGAAGAGGCCAATTAAGGTTTTACCGACTAGGGTTTTGCATGGCGTGGTTTACGTGCATGCATGAAAACCCGGATCGAGTACACGTGTTTCGTGGGGTTAGGGTTTTGCATAGTCAAGTGTACATGCATGCATGGGATGGAACCCGGTTCGGGTATTCGAGTTCTAAGCAGGTCAAGGACGACCCGATTAATGTGAACTTGTGAAACTAGGGTTTCGTGGAGCAGGAATGTCAAGCTGATGAGATGAGCGTTGGGGTTTAATTATATTTATGCGTTATTCGACGTATGTTTAGAATGTGTCTGATCATGTGATCATACGTTTGTCAGGTTCGGGTTTTGTGCATGGACGGACAAGTTGCAGAGCAAGGATTTGATCTTCGCAACCTGTGAGTGTCTAATCCCCTTCAGGGTGGTGATGAGGCCTAGTGGGGTGCTCGGATTGTGATGAATACCCTGACAAGGGTAACCCTGACGAGGGCAATTGTGATGAGACCGGTGAAATCCTTCGAAGGCACTTGTTGTGTTCATAATATCTGGTTTAATTGCAATCAATTTTAATTGATGTTCATTGTGTTATGATTTTATTGCTTTCGATGTTAGGCATTAGATTGACTACTGTGTTGGTACGATGTTGTGTTTATGATTGATGTGTTAGGAGACCTGGTGAGAGTCTCGGTTAGGGTTTGTCAGGTCCATGTCTAGGGGTCGATTGAGTTTACTGAACTTCGTGTTGATACGTGTGGTAGATTACCATTTAGTAGTGTAGTAAGTTCGATCCATATCGGTGAGACTTACTAGGTTATGGTTATGGGTTGAGTCCCGGGGTTGTTGGACCCTGATGGGATAGTGTAGGTAACATGGGCTACAGATATGTTAATAAACGACAAACCGCTTTATAAAGGATTGGAATGTCCTGGGTTGAAATAAATGATATTTGTAAAGAGAAGGTTTCTGTTTAAAATAAACTGTTAGAAGTCACTCAGCGTAGCTGACTTTGTATGTACGTGATATGTCAAAAATTATACAAATTTTATAGGCATAATAATCCTCATATTATGATACTTATTGAATAAATACATTGCAAATACTACTTAATTCACATATATTTTATTTTTGCAGGTTAAACAGCTTCCCGAACAAAAAGAAGCGAAAAATACCAAGAAATTGAAGAAAATATGGAAGTCAGAAACCATGTCATGCATTATACACGTGTGCACCGTAAAAGCAAGAGACTCTTCCATTGCACCTGTGTCCCCCAAAAGTAAAACATTCCCTTACAAGAGTATGAGTGTACAAGTGGACAAAATGCACAACCATGCATTTGAATGCATGCCCATGCAAACCCCAACTCTTTGCCTATAAATAGCAAGCTCAAGTATCCCATTTAGGTGTCCAAGATTGAGGGGTGTGAAGGCTCTAGTGCTCCGCTAGATCAGGAACTCTCTCAGTTTTGGTCTGTTTTTAGCTTTTCTTTGTTTATTTTCCTTTTCCAAGTCTTGTAATATGAAATGATTCTTCTCGTTCGAGTAAACAAGAGGCAACCTATACCCACTCTCTCTTGGTGTTGGAATACTTCCACACATTGTCTAAAGGTTAGTGGAGTCACTTGTATGGTCATTCGTGGCTAGTCCTCTTGCGTTGCTCGGGTTGGTTGAACTTTAATTAATTAATGAAGTCATTTTAGTATGCTATCCTCTTAAAGTATTTCTTTCATTTTATCTTAAAAAGACAAGAATATGTGATCTTTAAACCAACTTAATAATCTTAAATCTTATAAGTTTCTTAAGCAAGACTTCTTGTTTAGGAAGCTTGTTCGAGTTTGTACAGTCTATATACAAATCTTGGTGCTACCAAGGGCCCGGTTAGTATAGATTTAATATTATGGGTTGATTGGAGGTTTGGGTATTCAACGAGTTGTTCGAGTCCTAGCTGGACCTTATAAAGCGTGTCAGTATTTCTTTACTTTTCTTGTGTTAGGTTGTAGAGGAATTTTAGCGGGAGCCATGAGGGTTGATCTTGAGAATAAAAGTTGTATTTATTTAAAATATTATTATAAGTAAAAACAGCTATTTGAAGAATATAAAATGTTAGGTCCCAGCGTTCATAAAGTAACTTTGGAGAATGTTGCGCATTCCGACTTTCCAAAAGAAGTTACACGACTTGGTGTACGCCAGTTGACAAGATAATCTTAGTCCGAATAGTAATTCACGGGACAGCCGACGGACTTGAGACCCCGTTAGGATTCCGGGAATTATTAGGAGTAGTTGGCAGACCGTATCCACTGTTCCGTTACGAAATACTAGTCCCCTATCGAAAGGGTTAGTACAAGTAACTATGACCAACCTTACTAAAATACAACGTTAATTAACAAGTGATAACAACCAGAGTAACACCTTAAATGAGATAATATTCCTAATTACTTTTCTTTTCCGTTTTCCTTTCTTTTAAACAAAACACCATTTTCCAACTTATTATCCTAGTCAGACAATAGCGAGGGTTAAGTAAAGAATCCGTGTCCATGGTTCGATACTTGGTTCTTACCTATACTATACTACGCTGCAATAGGTACACTTGCCTATTGTGTGTGTTTAAGTTGAAGTAATTATCATTAAATTTATAAATTTAAAACCTGATTTTGTGTAACTCTAAACTGAACATTATTAAAGATATATATTATGTCTCTCGTATTTGGCATCAAGTTTTTGGAGCCATTACCAGAAATATGTATATATATATTTATAACCATACTAAAAACACGCTATCAAGTTTTTGGCGCCGTTGTCGGGGACACGGTAATTCTGCGAAAGATCTAAGTCGTTGGACTGACTATTTCTATTTTCTCTTTGTTTTTTTTTCGGCTTTATTTTTATTTTCAACTTTATTTTCCCTTTGTTTTATTTCAACTTTATTTTCCATTTTTATTTTTGTTTTTCCCACTTTTATTCTCTTTTAGTTTGGTGCTCGTGTTCATTTTGTTTGTTCTTTGCAGTAGCTTTCATGGAGAGCGCTAATAGCGTGTTTTAAGTGTGGTTATAAAAATATATATATACATGTTCCTGGTAATGGCTGCAAAAACTTGATACCAAATACGAGAGACACAATATATATCTTTAATAATGTTCTGTTTAGAGTTACACAAAATCAGGTTTTAAATTTATAAATTAAAATGATAATTACTTCAACTTAAAACACACACAATAAACAAGTGTACCTATCGCAACGTAGTATAGTCTGGGTAAGAACCAAGTATCGAACTATGGACACGGATTCCTTACTCAAACCTCGCTATTGTCTGACTAGGATAATAAGTTGGAAAATGGGGTTTTGTTTAAAAGAAAGGAAAAAGGAAAAGAAAAGTAATTAGGAATATTATCTCATTTATGGTGTTACTCCTGTTGTTATCACTTGTTAATTAACGTTATATTTTAGTAAGGTTGGTCATAGTTACTAGTACTAACCCTTTCGATAGGGGAGTTAGTATTTCGTAAAGGAAAAGTGGATACGGTCGGCCAATTGCTCCTACTAATTCCCAGAATCCTAACGGGGTCTCAAGTCCGTCGGCTGTCCCGTGAATTATTATTCGGACTAAGATTATCCTATCACTGGCGTACACCAAGTCGTGTAACTTCTTTTGGAAAGTCGAAATGCCAACATCCTCCAAAGTTACTTTATGAACGCTTGGACCTAACATTTTATATTCTTAAAATAGATGTCTTTACTTATAATAATATTTTAAATAAATATAACTTTCATTCTCAAGATCAAGCCTCATGGATCCCGCTAGAAGTCCTTTGCAAGCTAACACAAGAAAAGTAAAGAAATACCGACAGACTTTATAAGGTCCAGCTAGGACTCGAACAACTCATTGAACACCCAAACCTCCAATCAACCCATAATATTAAACCTATACTAACCGGGCCCTTGGTAGCACCAAGATTTGTATATAGACCGTTCAAACTAGAATAAGTGTAAGGCCCCAAAGTCGGGAGGCCTCACTTGTTGGATTTACTCATTTACAAACAGTTCTTAAACTTGAATATCAAATAACGCAGCAGAAAATTTCGTTCAAACATAACGTCAACATAGTCAAACATGCGGTAGCGTAAACATTGTCTAAAGCATAAACACATCATAGGTAAAACATAACGGGATGCCAGTCATAATGATCAGCCGGGTAACTCTTCTCGCTTGCCAAGCATCACCGTCCATCATCCATACCTGTCCTTAACCTGAATGTGCATACTAAAAGTCAGCTACGCTGGTGAGTTCTAGCTTTACATAAAACCTTAACATAAACATTTTGCCAAAAACGTAACATTCATTTATTTATCAAAAGCGTACGTAAAGCATGCAATAACTTAACATCATCAAACATCGTAACGTATCATCATAACATAAGTCAACATGAACCGAATCTGCGCCTTTTCGTAACCGTCAATTCCAACATCATGGGTTGGCGGGGAAACCCAGAGGCACGCCACCACTAGGCCCATCAACACCGTATTGTCCTTCGGGCGGAGAAATCATAGGGCCCGATACGTTAAAGCCCTTCGACACCAACCAGTACCTTTGACACTATTTCCCCGCAAGGAATAGTACCTTCCAACGGGATCCCGGTAATCCCATGGATAACCGTCGTCACCCCATCATCAACCAGTTGTACAACCGTTAGCCAGCCATAAAGGCCCCCCGTAAGTGTAAGGCCAATACATACATACATACCTTAGTTCCCGAAGGAACTCGTGGCAGATTCGTTCATTTGTGACTTTCATAAAACCTTTACCTCATCTCAGTTAAAGTATTCGTACGTTTTATTGAACAAAACATCATTTCATTCGTAAACCTTTCATAAACTTCATCTCACAAAAAATTTCATAAACATCATCTCGTAAACATCATTTCGTAAACATCGTTTCCTAAACATCATTTCGTAAACATCATTTTATAAACATCGTTTGTAAGTATGCACACCAGCCAAAATATAATTTCAAACATTAAAAGAGAGGGATCTAGAACTCACCTGAGATAAACAGGGTCAAAGGTCTCTAAAGGATCTTCTAACCTGTACGTACAAACCTAATCTTAGCTTCACATTCAACTTATTACATTAATCCCTTCATACCGGGAACTTTAAACATACCCGGCTCTATCCCGTGAACCTAGAAGTACACGGCTCTGTAGGTATACATGGCTCCTTCCTGTGAACTTAGGAGTTCACGACTTTAGGGGGGTTTTCGAATTAAGGAGGGTTCTCAGTAGTTCTCCCGTGAACTAGAATCCCTTTTCTCCCGAGAATTCCGGCCGTGAAACCTTGCCTAGCCATGAACCTACCCGGCGTCCCCAGCCGTGAACCTACCCAGCATCCCCAGCCGTGAACCTACCCGAGATCCCAGCCATGAACCCAAACCGTGAACCTCCAGTTCTTCCCCAAAACCCTAGTTTTTCATGGATTCAGATTTGGATCGATGGATTCGTCAAGTTTGGAACTTTTTACGTTCAAAAGGTGTATTTTCCCCTCGTGATTCCAGATATGAAGTGTGACATCGTTTGACCCATAAAAACCCGACCTTTATGAGTCAAAACCGTAAAACCCATTTTCGAGAAAAACATATAAAAACGAGAGTTTCTTACCGCAAAACGACTCCTTCCTTCAGCAAATCCTCTTTCGAGTAGTGTAGTAAGGTAGAGGATCGATCGTTATCCAAATCCAAAGCTTTCTCTCTCTACGGCTTTCTCTATCTAGAAATGGTATGGAGCAAGAAGAAGGGTTTGGGAGGAACATGTGTGGAGGCTAGGGTTTAAACCCACCCTCCCCTCAATTCTCGGCCCAGGATTGCGAGTCCCCCTCCGTTTTCGCGCCCCTTATTCAGTTTTCATTCCGCTTGCGGTTTCGTCGTTATTTTCGGGAAGTTACAAGTCTACCCCTTTACAAAAAGGTTTCGTCCTTGAAACCTGTCATAAGTCAAACAATTGAGGGTACGACTCCCTCATTTCCGTTTCTGTCTCCCAAGTGGCTTCAGATCCCTTTCTATGCTTCCATTGTACCTTGACCAACTGTATAACTTTATTACGTAGACGTTTCTTCTTTTAGTCAAGGATGGCCACAGGTTCTTCGACATAGTTTAGGAGGTTGTCGACCTCGATGTCGGTAAGTGGTACGTGAGCAGATTTATCCGCCAAACACTTTCGCAAGTGCGATACATGGAACATAGGATGAATCCCACTTAACTCATCAGGCAAATCCAGCCGATAAGTTACTTCACCAACCTGTGCCAATATCCTGAATGGTCCAACAAATCTTAGGCTTAACTTCCCTCTCTTTCTGAATCGTATTATTCCCTTCCAGGGCGATACCTTTAACATTACTATGTCCCCAATATTAATCTCAATAGGCCTTCTTCGCTTATCCGCATAAGATTTCTGACGATCTTGAGCGGCCTTCATTCGTGCCCTAATCTAGTCAAACCTTCCAGACGTCTCCTTAACAACTTAGAGACTTCCCAATTCCTTTTGTCCAATCTCACCCCAACATACCGGGGTCCTGCACTTTCTCCCATACAACATCTCGTAAGGCGGCATGCCTATTTGTCGAGTGATAACTGTTGTTGTAGGAGAATTCGGCTAACGGAAGGTGACTATCCCAACTGCCACCGAAATCTATAATACAAGCACTGAGCATGTCCGCCAACGTTTGAATGGTCCTTTCGGACTGACCATCCATTTGCGGGTGGTATGTCGTACTGATATTAAGCCTCATGCCCATCGCTTCGTGAAATCTCTTCCAAAACCTCGATGCGAATCGCGTGTCCCGGTTAGATACGATCGTCAAAGGCATCCCATGCCGTGCTACTACTTCGTTAATAAATACTTCCGCTAACCTTTTCGACGAGAACGTCTCGCAAATAGGTAGGAAATGAGCACTCTTTGTTAAACGGTCCACAATTACCGAAATGGTGTCATGACCTTTATCTGTACGAGGTAGCTTGGTTATGAATTTCATTGTAATGTGTTCCCATTTCCATTCTGGTATATCTAGTGGTTGAATCTTCCCATACGGTTTCTGGTGTTCGGCCTTCACCTCTTTCGTACTTCATTCGTACTTCACCTCTTGTAAGGCCCCAAACCCGGGAGGCCTCACTTGTTAGATTTACTCATTCACAAACAATTCTTAAACTTGAATATCAAATAACGCAGTGGAAAATTTCGTTCAAACATAATGTCAACATAGTCAAACACGCGGAAACGTAAACATTGTCTAAAGCATAAACACATCATAAGTAAAACATAACGGGATGCCAGTCATCATGATCAGCCGGGTAACTCTTCTCGCTTGCCAAGCATCACCGTCCATCATCCATACATGTCCTTAACCCGAATGTGCATACTAAAAGTCAGCTACGCTGGTGAGTTCTAGCTTTACATAAAACCTTAACACAAACATTTTGCCAAAAACATAACATTCATTTATTTATCAAAAGCGTACGTAAAGCATGCAATAACTTAACATCCTCAAACATCATAACGTAGCATCATAAAATAAGTCAACATGAACCGAATCTACGCCTTTTCGTAACCGTCAATTCCAACATCATGGGTTGGCGGAGAAACCCTGAGGCACGCCACCGCTAGGCCCATCAACACCGTACTGTCCTTCAGGCGAAGAAATCCTAGGTCCCGATACGTCAAAGCCCTTCGACACCAACCAGTACCTTTGACACTATTTCCCCGCAAGGAATAGTACCTTCCATCGGGATCCCGGTAATCCCATGGGTGACCGTCGTCACCCCATCATCTATCAGTTGTACAACCGTTAGCCAGCCACAAAGGCCCCCCATAAGGGTAAGGCCAATACATACATACCTTAGTTCCCGAAAGAACTCGTCACAGATTCGTTCATTTGTGACTTTCATAAAACCTTTACCTCATCTCAGTTAAAGCATTCGTACGTTTTATTAAACAAAACATCATTTCATTCGTAAACCTTTCGTAAACTTCATCTGGCAAAACATTTCATAAACATCATCTCGTAAACATCATTTCGTAAACATCGTTTCGTAAACATCGTTTGTAAGTATGCACACCAGCATAAAATATAATTTAAAACATTAAAAGAGAGGGCTCTAGAACTCCCCTGTGATAAACAGGGTCAAACGTCTCTAAAGGATCTTCTAACCTATACGTACAAAACCTAATCTTAGCTTCACATTTAACTCATTATATTAATCCCTTCATACCGGGAACTTTAAACGTACCCGGCTCATTCCCGTGAACCTAGAAGTACACGGCTCCATAGGTGTACATGGCTCCTTCCCGTGAACTTAGGAGTTCACGGCTTTAGGGGGTTTTTGGCTTAAGGAGGGTTCTCGGTAGTTCTCCCGTGAACTAGAAGATCCGCAAACCTTGGGTTCCCGGCTTCCCTTTTCTCCCAAGAATTCCGGCCGTGAAACCTTGCTCGGCCGCGAACCGTACCCGGGTGCCCCCAGCCGTGAACCTACCCGGCGTCCCCAGCCGTGAACCTACCCAGCATCCCCAGTCGTGAACCTACCCAGGATCCTATCCGTGAACCTAACCGGGATCCCAACCGTGAACCTCCGGTTCTTCCCCAAAACCCTAGTTTTGCGTGGATTCAGGTCTAGATCGATGGATTCGTCATGTTTGGAAAATTTTATGTTCAAAAGTTGTATTTTCCCCTCGTGATTCCAGATCTGAAGTGTGACGTCGTTTGACCCATAAAAACACGACCTGCATGAGTCAAAACCATAAAAACCCATTTTCGAGGAAAAAACTTATTAAAACGAGAGTTACCTCAAAACGAATCCTTCCTTCAGCAAATCCTCTCTCGAGTAGTGTAGTAGGGTAGAGGATCGATCGTTAGCCAAATCCAAAACTTTATCTCTCTACAGCTTTTTCTCTCTACAACTTTCCCTCTCTAGAAATGGTTGGGAGCAAGAAGGAGGGTTTGGGAGGAACATGTGTGAAGGCTAGGGTTTAAACCCACCCTCCCTTCAATTCTCGGCCCAGGTTTGTGGCCCAGCCGGTGGCCCATGAGTCCCCCTCCTTTTTCGCGCCCCTTAATCAGTTTTCATTCCGCTTATCGTTTCGTCGTTATTTTCAGGATGTTACAATAAGCTTCCTAAACAAGAAGTCTTTCTTAAGAAACTTACAAGATTTAAGATTATTAAGTTGGTTTAAAGATCGCTTATTCTTCTCTTTTTAAGATATAATAAAAGAAAGACTTTAAGAATGTAACATACTAAAAAGACTTCATTAATTAATTAAAGTTCAACCAACCCGAGCAACACAAGAGGACTAGCCACGTATGACCATACAAGTGACTCCACTAACCCTTAGACAATGTGTGGAAGTATTCCAACACCAAGGGAGAGTGGGTATAGGTTGCGTCTTGTTTACTCGAACGAGAAGAATCATTTCATATTACAAGACTTAGAAAAGGAAAGAAAAGCTAAAAACGGACCAAAACCGAGAGAGTTTTGGCTCTAGCAGAGAACTAGGGCCTTGACAACCCTTGGTCTTGGACACCAAAATGCTTGGAATGAGCTTGCTATTTATAGGCTGAGATTTGGGCAATGCACGACCGTGCATTGGGATGCACGGTCGTGCAAAGCACCCATTTCTTGCACGTGAAAGAATCTGGCAGCTTTTGGAAGTACATGGAGGTAAAACACCAATTTCATGGCCGTGCAATAGGATGCACGACCGTGCATTCTCTAATTTTGACTATTGTTGACTTTTGACTTCCTGTGTTGACTCCTTGGGTGCACGAACATTCAATTGGTTTCCAGGTGCTGATTTTCCCTTAATTTTTAGTGATTTCTTCATGTTTTTGCAAACAAGGAATGATTAATTTGATATTTCAAAATGGAATCAATCAACTATCAATTCCTATCGAAATGCCTAAAATTGTAATAATATGGGGATAATTATGCATGAAAAATATGTATAAATTGTGACATATCATGCGCCTACAAGAGTTATTATGGAGGATACTAGGACAATTATAAGTACCATAATTTGCCCTAGACTGACTTATATGGGGCCGAGTCTGGTCTAAGACTCGTTAAATAAACGTAACGCTTCCGGGAGGTAACCCGATGATAAATAAATTGTGAAGTTAGTGCGTATGGTAGAATACATGGATCTTAGGTTTGTCTTACAAATTTATGTTTCTCGTACTTCCGCCATCATGTATGCCTTCTCGATACTAGGACTTTGTAGTTTTTATTTTTCGTTTTATTTTCTGTTTTATGTTTTTCTTTGAGTGCTTGATAGCTTTTATTGGCGAAGGATGATTTTTAAGCTTTTACGGGTTCCAACAACACATTCGATATCAAGTCTTGACCTGGGGAGTACCAGTTTCTTTTCCCTTAAAGCTTCCATGCATATAACTACAGCATAACATTCCATTACATGCATTAGTACATTGAGGGCAATGTGCAGTTTTAAGTGTGGGGTGGGAAATTGAAATTCCGAACTAGCTTGTTTCCTCATGCAATAAAAGTAACTCATGATTTTCTACCCATTTGGCTAAAACTTTATCTTCACCTAAAACTTGTTTTTCTCTAAAACCCTAAAAAAAGTCAAAAAATCTTAAAAAGAAAATAAACCTTTTTGAGTTAAATAAACTAAAATGAATAAATGGAAACATAGCAAGTAGATATAAATGGATATTATGCATAATAAAAACACAAAACCCTATCCCATCCGTTTTTCATGTGAGATTAATTTGAGCATTATCAAGCATATTATCATACATAATTATTCGCATGCTCTTTCGTTTGGTATATTGAGTGTTTTCGACCGATTTTATGCATAATTAGAACTTGTATGACTTATACATATCGAGACCATGAACAAGTAGTTGTATGAAAATGATTGAGGCATTTCGGATTAAACCATTTTCATTAGCCTTTTCTTTTCCTTTCCTACCTTAAACATTATCCCCTAGTTAGCCCATTTGAGCCAATTCCCCTTTCATTTCAAAACCCACGCTTTACACCACTTAGCCAAATTTAGCCTTTTTATTTCTAACCCTTTTTCGTTAGAAAACCGGTTCTTGTCATACTGGCATTGACTTTTCTTTCAAGTATGTAATTATGAAGCCATGTGTTTATGAACGAATGAAGAAACGTAGGGCAAAAAGTTATGACAAATGTCCAAGTTGTGAAATTGGTGTTAAAAAAAGATATATATATATATATATGTGTATATATATATATGTATAATATATATATATATATATATATATATATATATATATATATATGTATATATATATATATATATATGAAGAAAGAAAAGAGAAGGGCAAAGAAAAAAAAGATACAATAACTGCCCAAAATTATGGAATGATCTTATAAACAAAATTGAAGAAAGAATCAAACTTATTCTCAATTTGAGTATACAAAACTTATCAAGATGGTTGCTATTAGGATAAAATCCGAACGATCCACAAGAAAGGATAGTGATGTGTATTTCAAAAACTAGGAGGAAGTGACGTTCTTAAAGAAGGAGATTCGATCTTGACGATCTGACCTAAAAAGAGTCCTTAGATCAGTTAAAACACCCTAATCTAAGTTTACCAGTAGTTCTTTTGTTCATAGCTCAATAAGCTGAAACCGAATTTCTAACATTTAGCCACTTTTTCCAAATAATTCCTACCCTTACCCCAAGCCCAGTTACAGCCCTCTTTAAAGTCCCCTTGATTCATGCATACCACTTAGTTAGTTGGTTGAGATTTGATTTGCATACCAGCTTATGACCATTGCATAATTCGATTCAAACCTGAGTGTTCTGCTTGACTTACATTATCCACGCATATATATAGCCGAGAGTTGAGTGAACATTGTGAGGAGTGTGAAATTATGCATAATTGAATGTTCTAGTAGGCATGGCATGTCTTCCATCTTCCTAAATAAACCACAAAAATAGAATAAGTGACTCATAGGTTTCCCGAAGCTTCCACTTATTTGGAGCTTCTTTTCTACTTAACTCTTTTAGCTATGAGTTTGATTTATGCGTGAGTTTGCTTAAGGACAAGCAAAAGTTTAAGTGTGGGGTATTATGATATGTCCAAAATTAGACATATTTTATATGCATAATAATCCTCATATTATGATACTTATTGAATAAATACGTTGCAAATACTACTTAATTCACATATATTTTATTTTTGAATGTTAAACAGCTTCCCGAACAAAAAGAAGCGAAAAAGACCAAGAAATTGAAGAAAATATGGAAGTCAGAAACCATGTCATTCATTATACCCGTGTGCACCATAAAAGCAAGAGATTCTTCTATTATACCTGTGTCCCCCAAAAGTAAAACATTCCCTTACAAGAGTACCAGTGTACGAGTGGACCAAATACACAACCATGCATGCCCATGCAAACCCCAACTCTTTGCCTATAAATAGCAAGCTCAAGCCTCCCATTTAGGTGTCCAAGATTGAGGGGTATGAAGGCCCTAGTGCTCTGCTAGGGCTGGAACTCTCTCAGTTTTGGTCCGCTTTTAGCTTTTCTTTGTTTATTTTCCTTTCCTAAGTCTTGTAATATGAAATGATTTTTCTCGTTCAAGTAAACAAAAGGCAACCTATACCTACTCTCTCTATGTGTTGGAATACTTCCACACATTGTTTAAAGGTTAGTGGAGTCACTTGTATGGTCATTCATGGCTAGTCCTCTTGTGTTGCTCGGGTTGGTTGAACTTAATTAATTAATGAAGTCTTATTAGTATGTTATGTTCTTAAAGTCTTTCTTTTATTTTATCTTAAAAAAACAAGAATAAGCGATCTTTAAACCAACTTATTAATCTTAAATCTTGTAAGTTTCTTAAGCAAGACTTCTTGTTTAGGAAGCTTATTCGAGTTTGTATGGTCTATATACAAATCTTGGTGCTACCAAGGGCCTGGTTAGTATAGATTTAATATTATGGGTTGATTGGAGGTTTGGGTATTCAACGAGTTGTTCGAGTCCTAGCTGGACCTTATAAAGCGTGTCAGTATTTCTTTACTTTTCTTGTTCGAGTCCTAGCTGGACCATAATTAACAAGTGATAACAACCGGAGTAACATCTTAAATGAGATAATATTCCTAATTACTTTTCTTTTACCTTTTCCTTTCTTTTAAGCAAAACCACATTTTCCAACTTATTATCCTAGTCAAACAATAGCGATGGTTGAGTAAGGAATCCGTGTCCATGGTTCGATACTTGGTTCTTACCCAGACTATACCTCGCTGCGATAGGTACACTTGCCTATTGTATGTGTTTTAAGTTGTAGTAATTATCATTTTAATTTATAAATTTAAAACCTGATTTTGTATAACTCTAAACTGAACATTATTAAAGATATATATTATGCCTCTCGTATTTGGCATCAAGTTTTTGGAGCCATTAGCAGGAACATGTATAGATATATATATATATATATATATATATATATATATATTTATAACCACAGTAAAAACACGCTATCAGTACACTAGAGTGTTTTGCATGTAAGTTCTGGTGATTTTGTATCTTGCCTTGGGAGCGGGGTTACTTGAGTTGGTGTGTTTGCATTCATACAGTAAGGTAAAGTAAAATAATGATTTTGAAATACGAATACCATTTTGAGTTAAGACTTTCGCTGTATGTTTTTATAAAAAGTTAAATGTTTTTAATATAATATATTGTGATGTGACCCAACTGTAGGGTACCCGGTTTGGGGCCTTACAAGTTGGTATCAGAGTCGTGGTTTAAGAGAAAATCGGTGTTTTTAAATTCCTTAACTTAAACCAAAAATTGGATGAAAGTAACGAATGCCACCACGAGTAACCGCGAGCCAAGAGATACGTTTTTCATATTGAGTTTAATTGTTAGAGTTTTAGTTATGTAATGTTACACTAAGTGAAGCTGTGTGTTTAGGAAATTTTATTACGTGTAACTGCGTGGTAGCTAGTGTTTTGTGTGGGATGCATGTGCATCCATTCTGTAGAAGGTAGAAAGCTAGTGTGAGTATGATGAGAAATGTTTAGAATCCGGGTAGTGACGTGGACAACCGATCACGCTTGATCAACATGATTTGGCGGTCTATTGTTACGATTATATTCTAAATTTGTTTCCTATAATAATCCCATAAATGTTCTTTCTTGTGTAGGATTAGATGGCCATGAAAATTCAGACGAGGGGGATTAGACGGGGAGCTGTTGCTAGGAGGCAGGCCGAGCGTCGAGCTAGAGTTGCAGCTGCTGTTGTTGCGGTCACTATTGGAGAGGCACATGATCCCAACACCTGTCCCCATGATGGTACCACCATCAGTGGTGGGAATTGAGCGAGAGTTTCCAGTACATGGAGTGATCGTGGCCTTTCCAGCGCCAAATTCCACTGGGACATTCAGAGCGACTTATATGGGTAGGCATCGTGGATCCGTCTACAGGTGGAGCAGTTGGAAGGGAAGAAACACGTTTGTGGTTAGAAGGAAGCCCCCGAAGTATGATCTGACACCAGGAAACAGGTGGCTGGAAGAGGAGTCTGATGAAGAGGAGTAGATGGGAGACAACTTTGATATGTTTGATGGTTAGCCGTTGTGACGGTTTTCATGAGAGGTTTTGAGACATTTAGATGGTGAGATTGGTTGAACGTTGACGTTCTAAGATTCTTATTTCAGTTTTTGGTTAACTGAGTGTGATATTGATTTCGAGTTTTACCGCATGTTGATTTGAATATAATTGATGATAATTGTGTTAGTGATTGTGTACGATGGTGCTTGTGGTTATTGATTTTCTACGGTAATGTGTTATTATGTGATTACATTTTGAATGGCGTGAATTTGTATTAATGTGACTCTTAGTAGGATACGAGAGCATGATTGATTGATTGATTGATTAGGTTGATAAAGTAGACTTTTATAGGCATGAATTTGAATTTGTTTGTGTCTACGGTCCTAAGTCAGTTTCACTTATGTGCTAACATTAGGTGATGCCTTGGGTGCATCAGGGAGTTATACATCTTATGTATAGGTGTACATTCAGGACGGGGTCCTGTGTGAGGTGATGGTTATGCATCTTACGTATGTATGAATGTTTAGGAAGATGTCTAGTGTGTGACATCTGTGTTGTAACCCGTGGGATGGTGTCTTGTGTCTAGTCTGAGTAGTGTGTTTTCTGAACCGTTGGTACGGCCCATGTGGGGTACAATCGTGTAGACTTTGTATGAGTACGCGGTGATGTGTGGCATGAGCCACCATCGTGATGAATAGGTAATGGGGTTCAGAGATTTGTGTATCTACGAATGACATGGTCATGTCGTATGCACGTGGATTTACTCAGGTCTAGCAGTTTGTGTGTGCACGTTGTGCGAGTTAGGGGTTTGGGTTACTAGTTATGTATGTTGAACATTATATGTTCTGTCGTTAAGTTATGTTGGTATGTGTCCTTGTAGTACATGATTAGTCATGTGTAGGACGGGTGGTTTGTGTGCTCGGGTAGAGCACTTATTTCTTGATGTTTTTCCTGACGTTTAATGTATTAGGAAGATGAGAGGTGTTATAAAGCTTTTCAAGATGATCGTCGAGGTGCTTTTATGAGATGCCTACACTTATATCTCGGAATTTCAGAGCGCGAAGCCAATGGACGAAAGCGTGGGAGTATGATGCAGAAAGCGTTTGCATAAACGTTTGATAGGTAGATATTTACGGTGTAATCGGAATGACAACGCTGAAGACTTTAGCGCTGAGTAACAAGGTGACATGATGGTCTTCATGGATGCATTTCATATGAAGAATTCGGTGGACCTAGGATAAGGGAAGAGTGGTGACGTGCTCTTAGAACGAGGCGACGGATAGCTGAGGCATACGCTAGGATGGACTTCGTGTTCGTGCATGACGGAAGAAACGTGGTCGGTAATCGCGTGTTAAGGACAGAGAAACGACGGGGAAAGGAAAATAAATGAAGGAGAAGTGCGGGTCTGTACATGAGTTCCTGGAAAGGAAGAGCCTACGTTGGTAAAATATGACTAGTTTAAAGGCAAGATCCTGTGGAGTAATGGGTGAGACAGATGTTTTGTTCTCGGAATGAACATGATTGTGTTGGATAATGTGTGCTTGCTTAAAGGGCGCGTTGGACGCATGGGAACGAAGTAAGGAGATGCTTCGGTAGAGGAACGTTGTAGAGACTGGAGGACTATTGCACAAGCTCCTGGAGATCATCTGAGAAGGACGAACGAATGACCTTTATGAATAGGAACAAGGTGTTTGTGCTTAAAGTTTGGGAAATCATCGTGGGATGGTGATATGCCTTAAATTATACATGTTTTGCATGCCTAATAACCCCCATATTATGGTACTAATTGAATAATAACCTTACAATTTATACTTAAAATGTTAATACTTCATATTTGCAGGTTATTCGGTGTCCTGAGATAAACAAAGCTAAAAGCAGTAAAAAACAACAACAAATCAAGCCTTTTGGAAGATCATTCCCGAGCTTTGACCCCCAATAAGTCAAAATTGGTCAACAACAAGTCAAAAAGCCGCTAAAAGACAAAGCAGGGAGCAGGCAGGGCAATGCACGGTCGTGCATTGCATTGCACGGCCGTGCAAACCCTTCCTTGCTCCCCAAGGACCGAGTGCACTGCCATTTGTACCCGTTTTGATTTGCGAGGCCTTTGCACGACTGTGCAACCCAATGCACGGTCGTGCAATGCACAATTTGAAGCCTATAAATAGATCGCTTGAGTTTTTGGTTACACACACCTTTCCACACCAAAAGATACACTACTATAACTCAAGAGAGTCTGTTTCTGTAGTTTAGAGTAGAGAGGCTCCTCTTTGTCCACAATAGGGGAGCCTACGAAACTCAGCATTACGCTAGTTAGTATGGCCATGCCTGCTAAACTCTTTGTATTGTTAGGGTGAAGATGAAGTTTGGTGTATGTTAATGTTTAACGTATTAATCTAGTGTTATGTTAATGTCTTTAATTATTCACTCTTAAAACCTAGGTGGGATTTTTATTATCTTCTAAACTTGTCTTTACACTTGTGAGTGTTCTTGATTTTAAAGCGTAAGACTGTAAAACCTTTTAATCAAACTTCTCTTGAAACTTGTACGTCTTTATACAAGAAGACTTTGACAAGCCAAGGATTGGTTAATACTAATAAGGTCGTACGTCTTTACACGAACTTGTTATGAGACAAAGAATTGGTGAACTCACGTTGGGAACAATACGTCTTTATACATGGTCCCATTGTTGCACCGCCTCCCGGTGAACAAAGTCTAATCACTCTTTTACTAATAATACTTAAGCATTTAAGTTCGATGTCTTAAACTAACTTGGAGATAGCATTCAAAGAGTTGAGCGTAACGTTGTCCCTAGCGGGAATCATTACCATTTTATTTTTAAAGATTATAATTCATGAACCAAATGTTGTGATAATGTGGCTCTAGCGGTGTACCGTTCACACATTTGTATTAGTCATACCACCAGATTAGTCAACTTAACATCATCATATACCAAGCGGTTTTAAAGCCCAAAGCAATACTCTTCATGACCTGATCATCTTCGAGATATTTACTTTCTTGCTATTTACTATTATACTATTTACATTTCTGTTACACACTTCACACACATTTTTACTTTTCTGTCATTTACTTTACCGTCAATTACTTTTCTGTCATTTACTTTTCTACTTCACAAGAACACAAAACCCACTCACTAATTAAACTGGCTAAACGATAACAAACGTTGAGTATTGGAGCTTGACCGTGTCCATTGTTTCGATACTTGGTTCTTACCTAAACTATATTACGCTGCGATAGGTACACTTGCCTATTGTGTGTGTTTTAAGTTTAAAGTAATTATCATTTTATAAACTTAAAACCTGATCTCGTGAAACCAACAATTCCAAAACAAATATATATATTTATATATATTTTATATATTAAACAAGACACATCAAGTTTTTGGTGCCGTTGTCGGGGACACGGTGATTTCAAGAAACATTCGAGTTAACGGATTAGCTTTTTAATGTTAATATTTTCCATCTGATTTCCTGTTATGTTTGTTGCAGGTAGTGTATGATCCATAGCTCCACTACTGGTTTATATCAACCTTTAGCAGAGCCTGAAAGATTCTTTCACCGCCAAATACGAGAAAACCATGCTAGAAGAATGGCCGTAGAAAACCGCACTATTCCCGACTTTGCAAGACTGTCACTTGAGGCTTTGGGGTCTAGCATCACAAGGCCGATGGTTGACGCTAACAACTTTGAGATCAAATCACATTATCTAATCATCATGCACTTTGCATGGATTACCCGATGAAGATCTACATGCCTACATTGCAAATTTCCTCGAAATTTGTGACACCTTCAAACTAAACGGAGTTTCAAATGATGCAATTCGACTCCGAATGTTTCCCTTCTCCTTAAGGGAACGAGCTAAGGAATGACTAAACTCTCTTCCTACCGGGTCAATCACTACATGGGATGATCTAGCTCAAAATTCCTGTCGAAACACTTCCCGCCAACAAAAACTGCAAAATTAAGAAATGATATTTACCACTTTCACCTAGGAAGATGGTGAATCACTATATGAGGCATTGGAAGGTTTTAAGGATATGTTGAGGAAATGTCCTCATCATGGGCTAGAAGTCTGGTTACAAGTATCATCATTCTACAATGGGTTGTGATCGCGGTGTCAAGGTCAATCAAAAATATTTTTAAAAACTACTACTTAGCTACCTTAGACTGTACACAGGAAAGTAGAGTTGTCGAATCTACAGGGAACCAGTGGAGAATGCTATTTAAACTAAACTGATCAATGACTACTAAAGTTTAAAACTTTATCAATTAAACTAATGTAATTTGTAAAAAGCAACAAACTTTAACTTTTGGAAAACTATTAGAGAAAAACGACCACTCCAGGTTTCAGATTCAGCAACACAAACACACAGTTTTAGTTTCAAATCAAATAGGAGATTACATAGACATAACCTTGTTTAACTGTTTAACCCAACCACACAATAATCAATTAAATCAAAAAATCAGATTATTCCCGATGCAAGAAAACCAAGAAACGATGATAGATGTGATAAATCGAAAACATGCAATTGTTAATAAATCAAGCTCACAATTGAAATCAAAGAACTTAAGACGTTCACAAAACTTCAATCCAAACTGATTATCCACTAAAATCATACGAATACATGCATAAATCGTTCACCCGGAGGGATCACAGAGAACTTTGCCGCTCATAATTGTAGCAAACATCTCAATAATCAATCTAGAACTTTCAAGCATGAAGAATTAAGAACAGTTAAGCCAAGAATACTGAAAATAGCCCCTAGGAACTTCTGAAACGGCTGAAGGAAGAGATAATTAGAGAATGGGAGTCACAATGGATTTTTAATTGGAATTAGGTTTAATTTTCTGTAATAACAATTCTTCGCGTGTCGCGAAGATCTCCGGCCATCCCTTCGCGTGGGGCGAAGGTCAAATTAGTCGGGCGGGCTTTTCTTCTTCCTCGCGTGTCGCGAACAACATTACTCTGATCTTCGCGTGGCGCGAAGATCCCACTTTTCAGGAAATTGACTTTAATGCTTTGACTTTGACTTCCTTTGATTTCCCAGGCTTTGTACCTTCTTTATTCTCTTCGTATACTTCCTCTCTTTTAACGCATTTATCCTGTAACACATCAAACTACCAAACACACATAAAACCGACTCGATATACAAAACTAAACTACTAAAACGTACACAAAACGACTCATTTGCACGGGATATTTAACCCTACATCATATCCCCACACTTAACCTTTTGCGTCCCAAAAAAGAATAATGCAATGGAATTATAATTGGAAAACTTGCTACTTATACTTTCATTATACACAGTACAAATTCTCATAACACGTTAATTGTAACAATCGGTATTTTGATCCGATTAAACCCAACCACCGACTCTCAAACCCCCAATTATGTGATCTAACATATTATACATTACCAAGCAACAGTCTATCTATGGGTCTCACACTCAGAAAGCTACGACTCAGCCTAATCCCATCTCAAGGTTATGTTTAGGCACGGGTTAAACCATATAGATTTTTCCACCTCAATAAGCACTAATCTATAAGTTTTAAAAATCAGATGAAATTATGGATCGATGAATGAATGAAATGAGCTTTTAGCAATGAAGAACATAATTCAACTTAGAGGCGTTTCGACCAGGTCACTATCCCAGAAGGTAACACATAAGTCAAATCAGTCATCTATGATTGATCACAAAAGCCTCCCCATGGGTGTTTCAACCAAGCTTGTAACCCGGAGGGTAACACTTAGGCAAACTCAAGCTCTCAATCTAATTAATTAAGCTCATGAGTGATGCGGATTATGGAATGCGGGCGCCACCAACTTTCGGATTTATTTTCATAAAAAGAAAGTGATGTGCCAAAAGATTTCAAAAACTTATAAATTATTGGTTATAGAGGTGCCTATCACCCTATATTGACAGTTTCGACCTTACCGACACCCCTAAGATGAGAACCCACAAGATATCCCGAATTAATTATTCAATTAATTTAGATTCACTATCAGGATATTTAAGCTCTTAAATCGGTTGGGCCTACCAAAACGTTACCAATTAGACATGTTTGATTATCATTATTATTCAATTAACTTCCACATGCAAATTCCCGATTGTACTATCATTTTCCATTTAGTTGCAAAACTCTAATCCAAAGACATTTTTGAAAATTTTCTCAATTTTTATAGATTTTCTGATTTTAAAACTCGAAATACAGACTCAAATACAGACCTGGACAAAGGTCTCCCCTCCCCACACTAAAACTAGACATTGTCCTCAATGTAGGAAGAGCGACTCAAAAACGAAAGAAAAATACAAAAAGAAAAGAAAACTTAGCTGGATGGACGATCGTATAGAATTTCATTCACGATCATGCGCCACAGATACAAGCGGGTTGCTTTGTACACAAGAATCAATTGAAAGTCAGACTATCGTCCACCGAATGGAGATTTAGTACGGGAAATTCAAATCCAAACCTGCAAAATAAGCTTGAAACAAACCCATAATCATCATATCGACTCAACATAATGACTCAAATAAAAATAAAAGGCCCGACTGACTCGAACGACTCAAATAAAAAATAAAATAAAAAATAAAAAAATTTCAAAAATTAGGGTTTCAGGGCTTAGGAGGGATCATTCGCGTGGCGCGAAGGACAAAAAATATCCGGCCCCTTGGTTTGTTCTTAGCGTGTCACGAAGATTGCCCCTGAGAAATTCGCGTGGCGCAAAGACACCTCCATCACAGAAATATTAGACCATTGTTTAACTTTTTGCCTTAGAATTTTTTTTCACCTCTTAAAACTCAATTTTTTCAAAATCTTCAAAATTTATTCCAACACTTAGATTATATGCACACATACCTGTAATGTCTTTCCTGATGATTTTTAACATCCAAATTGCCACGAAACCGTACAAAAACTTAGAAAAGACGCAAAACTATACCGAAAAACTCACAAACTTTTACAAACTCTACAACGGCATCCTACCCCCCCACGGGTTTGTGTATTGCCCTCAATTACACTCATTCCACCCATAATCTTCCCAGAGACGTCCCTACACTTGGCCAATTGCATACAACTAACTAAAATAAAGAAATGACAACCTAACTCACTTTCGTAGGAATCACGGATGCATTTAGCATATGCAACAAGCCTTTTAAACCCCTCGGTAGCCCGAGTGGACGAGGTTAGTCTCGTGAGGGTGTCTAGAGAACACACCCACAACGTTCATTTAACTAGACATGAAAATAAAAGCTAACTAACCTTAGGTTGCCTCCTAGTAGCGCTAAGTTTAACGTCTTCAGCCAGACGCGGGTACCTCGTTATGGTTAAGGATTCTTCAAGATACTCCATGATTCTTCAATGAAATTGATATCCGCTGCTTCCAGATATGGTTTCAACCTGTGGCCATTGACTACCTGCTTCAGATGATCGTCGAAGTCTTCAATCTCAATGTCCCCATAGTTACCTACTCGTGTAATCAGATATGGGCCCATCCACTTGCTTTTTAACTTTCCTGGAAACAAATTAAGCCTAGAGTTGTAGAGCCAAACTTTCTACCCCACTTCAAACGTCATCTTCTTCAACTTAGCGTCATGCACTTTCTTCATCCGATCTTTATAAGCAGAAGCACACTCATACGCTGCATCTCGTAACTCTTCCAGCTCATTCATTTGTAACTTCCTTACCATACCTGCAGCATCATAGTCAAGGTTAACCTCTTTAACCGCCCACAATGCCCTATGTGCAATCTCAATCGGCAAGTGGTAACCCTTTCCATACACCAATCTGTACGGTGTATTGCCGATTGGGGTTTTATAAGTGGTGCGGTAAGCCCACAAGGCATCATCAAGCTTCCTTGACCAATCTTTCCTATCTGACCGCACTGTCTTCTGCAGAATCTTTTTGATCTGTTGGTTGGAAACTTTGACCTGCCCACTGGCTTGTGGGTGATATGGGGTGGCTATTCTGTGATCTACACCATACCGTTTAAGCAATCTCCAGAATTGAAAGTTCTTGAATGTGAGCCCCCATCACTTATGATTGCACATGGGATTCCAAATCGGGAAAAAATGTTGGTTTGCACACCACTGCATGATCGTTTTTTTTTGTTGCTATAGCCTCTACCCACATGGACACTTAATCCACATCCACTAGAATATAGAGATACCCATAAGAGTTCGGAAATGGCTCCATAAAATCTATGCCCCATACATCAAACAAATCTACAACCAAGATTGGCTGTAGTGGCATCTCGTTCCTCTTTGAAATACTGCCCATCTTTTGGCAGTTCACACAGTTCTTAGCGAACTCAAAAGCATCCCGAAAGATGGATGGCCAAAATAGTCCTGCTTAGAATACCTTTCTCCCGATATTTTGCCCACTGAAATGTCCACCATACGCAGATGCATGTACCAACCCTAACACACATTGAATCTCTGACTCTGGTATACAAAATCTAACCAGTTGATCTGCACCCACTTTAAATAAGTCTGGTTCATCCCAGATGTACTGGCGCGCCTGTGCAATGAACTGGTGTCGCTTCTTCTTAGACTAATGTTCCGGAATTGCTCCTGTAGCCAAATAGTTAACAATGTTAGCAAACCAAGGAGTAGTAGAAACTGATAGTAATTGTTCATCAGGGAATGTTTCATTAATCTATTCCTCAGAATCACTTTCATCCTGCACAATGCATGGCAAATGATCTGCCACGACATTCTCACTCCCCTTCTTATCGTGGATCTCCAAGTTAAATTGCTGCAATAACAAGATCCAACGGATCAATTGTGGCTTGGCATCCTTCTTTGCCATGAGGTACCTGGCAACACTATGATCAGAATAAACAATAACTTTACTGCCCTAGATATATGATCAAAAGTTATCCAATGCATATATTACTGCTAGTAGCACTTTCTCAGTTGTTGTGTAGTTAAGCTGAGCATCTGAAAGAGTCTTACTGGCATAGTATATCACCACAGGTTTCTTATCCACCCGTTATCCCAACACTGGCCCCACAACATAGTCACTAGCGTCACACATAATCTCAAGGGTAAAGACCAATCCGGTGATTTTAAAATAGGGGCCTCCACCAATTTTTTGTTTAGTTTGCTCAAATGAATCTAAACATGCTTTATCAAAAGCAAAAGGAACATCTTTAAGTAACAGATTACACAACGGTTTGGTTATGACACTAAAACCTTTAATGAACCTTCTATAAAACCCGGCGTGTCCTAAGAAAGAACGAACGCCCTTGACAATGTTTGGTGGAGGTAGACTTGAAATTACCCGGATTTTTGCATAGTCGACCTCGATACCCTTACTAGAAATAACATGACCCAAAACCACCCCTTCTTGAACCATGAAGTGGCTTTTCTCCCAACTAAGTACAAGATTAGTTTCAACACATCTTTTTAATACCTTAGTTAATTGATTCAAACATGTTTCAAAAGTTGTGCCAAAGATTGAAAAATCATCCATGAAGACCTCCATGGACTCCCCAATCATATCTGAAAAGATACTCATCATACACTGTTGGAAGGTGGCCGGGGTGTTGCACAAACCGAATGGCATTCGCCTAAATTAGAATGTGCCATACGGACAAGTGAACGTGGTCTTTTGTTGGTCCTCTGGATGTATTGCATTTTGATTATACCCCGAGTACCCATCTAAGAAACAATAAAACTTTTGACATGCAAGTTTCTCGATGATTTGATCAATAAAAGGGAGAGGGAAGAGGTCTTTTGATGTTGCAACATTTAACTTCCTGTAATCTATGCAGATTCGCCACCCGGTTACCGGCCGCGTGGCAATCTCTTCACCACTCTCTCCCTTTATTACCTAGATGCCAGCCTTCTTAGGTACTATTTGAGTTGGACTCACCCAACTCCTGTCAGAGATGGGGTAGATGAAACCCGCATCCAACCACTTGAGCACCTCCTTCTTCACCACTTCACGCATGTTGGGGTTCAATCTTCGTTGAGCATCCCGAGTAGGTTTTGTCCCTTCTTCTGTGATGATTTTATGCATGAAAATTGTTGGGCTGATCCCTTTTAGATCCGCTATGGTCCACCCAAGTGTTGCCCTATGGGTAACCAAGACCTTCATCAATGTTTGCTCCTGCTCTTCAGTCAAACCTGCAGCAATAATAACATGTAAGGTGTCATTTTCACCTACATAAGCATATTTCAAATGTTTAGGTAATTCTTTTAGCTCTAAAGTAGGTGGTGATTCTAAGGATGGTTTCAACTAAGTGTCAATGTGATCTTGCAGGTTCTCTACTTGATGTGTCCAAGTGGGCACTCCTTCTCTAAGGGCACACACCTCCCCTTGTATCTCTGCATCCTTCAATTCCTGCTTATGTTAGGCTTCTGTCCTGTCACAAAAAACACACGGCTCCATGGTTTCGCCCTCATTTTCATGCGGGTTACACCTATCCACAATGTCTGCCATAAAGCATTCGTCGGTGATTGGAGCGTTAACTATGCGGGAAAAGATATTCAATCTCAACTTCCGATTACCAAATGCCATGTCAACCGTTCCTATCACACAATTGATTACACACTGAGCTGTTCGCAGAAACGGTCTTCCCAGTATCACATTAGGGTGCCTGTCACTAGTAGGAGCTGCATAATCAAGCACTAAGAAATCGACAGGATAATAACAATCTTCCACCTTCACAATTACATCAGTCAATATCCCCCTGGGCAGTTTAAGGGTGAGATCTGCCAACACCACAGTGGTGTCGGCCTTTTGTAGAGGACCAAAAACGTACTGGTCATACAAACTTCCCGGGAGGATACTGACACTAGCTCCAAGATCAAGAAGGACCTTATTGATCTTTAACTCACCAATTTGCACCGAAATTAAAGGTGCCCCTGGATCTTGGAGCTTAGGTGGCAATGCACCCGACAAAACGACACTCACATTGTCGGTTAGATCAAGTTTTTTAGGAATTTTCAGGTGTCGTTTCTGGGTGCAAAGATCTTTCAAGTACTTAGCATAAACAGGTACTTGCCTAATAGCATCTAAAAGAGGGAGATTGACTTTTACTTGTTTAAACATGTCCCACAACTCATCTTGTTGTGGGCCTCTTTTATTAACAACTTTCTTTTGAGATGGTTCAGTTAAAGCAGAAGGATAAGGGATGGTATTATTCTCCACCCCTACACCTTGAGTGACAGCTGTGTTTGGTTTACATTTAGCTGGTTCAGAAAAAGTTACTTTTTTAGCCAGCTTAGTAAAAACAGGTTCCGAATCACTGTTATTCTCACCATCTTCTCCTAGATCAACTACCACTCCCTCAACATTCGGTGACGCCGAGATGACTTTGTTATAAACCTTACCACTTCTGAGTGTACTTACCTGGGAGACATTAGCATTCCTTGAGCCGGAAGAGCTGGCTCCTTGATGCTGCGGATTGAGTTTTGTGTCACTCGGGAGTTGTCCCGGTGGTCTCCCTGCCACTTCAGCTATCATTTCCACCAACTGACCCAGTTGCCTTTCAAATGATTCATTGGTCTTTACCTGGATCTCTCTATCCTGCTCAATTATTTTCAATGACTCTAGTATGGCTGTGAGCTGAGGGTCACCTCCATTTGCAGGTTTGTTCTGCTGGTTTCCCTATTGCTGATACCGCTGGGGTTAATTTTTTTGGTAGTTTCTTTGTTGATAACCCCCTTGTTGGTACCCCTGATTACCTTGATTTCTTTGGTACCCGCCTTGATTATAGCTTTGTTGGCGATTCTGGTACTGCTGCTGACTCCTACGCTGCACATCGGAACCCTGAAAGTTAGGATTTAATTGATTAGATGCATTACCATACCTGAGATTTGGATGGTTTCGGAGCCCCGAATGGTAGTGGGTTGCGTTCATGTCCTACTTTCTCTCTCCTCCAACCTGATTCACTTCTTTCGCCTTGCCCTGCTCCGTTGGACAGCTTGCCACGGTGTGGCCCAGATCACCACATCCTTCACATACTAGGTATCCCTGTGAGACATTGGATACCTCTCCACTAGGTCTGCCAAGCCTTGCCATTTGAAGTTCCATGGCATCCAGTCGCTTTTGAGTTTCATAATCAACTGCTTTCGCAGTTACTCCCGTCTTTGCTCTTCTACTTGCATTGGCATGCCTCTTTGATGTCACTGCCATCTTCTCCAAAATTTCCCAGTCATCATCTACATGATTTGCAAAGAACGAACCTGCACTGGTGGCGTTGACATCTCTCACATACTCAGGTTATAACCCATCATAGAAAGCCTGTATGAGCTCCCACTTCTCTATTCCATGATGTGGGCAGTTTCAAAGCAACTCTTTGAATCTTTTGAATGCTTTATAGAACGGCTCCCCTGATTGCTGCTGTAGCTCGGCCCAGGTGGCAATGCTGGTAGACGGTAAGGATAAAAATCACTTATTTGCTGGGTCTTTTAGTGAAAACTGAAAGAGCACCAGTTTTACTTCATCAACTGTAAAAACCCTTGACCACCTATGGTCCCACAAGTAGCCTCATATTCAGAAAGATGTATGTAAGGCTCTTTAGTAGCTCTCCAAAAGAAGTGTGGGAGGATCCCAAGAAAACCTGGTCTGATTTCAAATGCATTTCCCCTACGGACTGGAAGGATGACAGGAGATGCATTCAAAGCTAGAGTAGGACGGAAGTGGCTGTCCACCCCTTGATCATGTCTTGGTGGTTGAATGTTTCTGGGCTGTCTATACCTATTCTCACGTTCCAAGTTACCCAAATACCCCTGATGATGGTTCCTCGGTTGAAACCCATAAACTGCTCTTGGCGGTGGTTGCACCCATCCATCTACCACATTCTGTCTTTGATTTCGGGGAGGGAATGCCTCTCGGTGGTATAGGTCATACCACTCCTCTTCCTCATTACGGTTCTCATGTTGAGAACCATGATCTGGGTGATGGCTGCGTCCCGGTGACACAGGCCCATCACCCTCATACTCTGACTGGCTTAGAAAGCTGTTATATGGGTGGTATTGGTGATCTTGGAAAATTGGTTGGCGGTTTGGTGGAGGTTGTTGGTATCGTGGTGGTGGTTGATTTTCTGGAGGTTGTTCTTGGTTTTGTGGAGGAGGCGATTGGTTCTGAGGTGGTTGTTGTTGTTGGTTTGGAAATAGGAGATTTGGTAATGGTGGAATAGGTGAGTTTGGTCCCCCACCTTGGTTAGGATCTGGGTTTTCTGGTTGGTTCTGTGACATCCTTACCTTCGGACTGTCAAGCTTATCTAGAATGGTTTGGACTATTCCTTGGAGCTTTCTATTAGCTCTTGCTGTTTTCTCTATTTTAGAATCAAATAGCAATGGTGATTCTTTGCCTGAGCGCCTAGTATGCATAAAATTGTCTCTGCACACGTAAGCACAAAATTAGTAGCACTAAACAAAATAAATCAAAAATAGCACTTTGCGCACAAGTTCCCCGGCAACGGCGCCATTTTGATCGCGGTGTCAAGGTCAATCAAAAATATTTATAAAAACTACTACTTAGCTACCTTAGACCGTAGATAGGAAAGTAGGGTTGTTGAATCCACATGGACCAGTAGAGAATGATATTTAAACTAAACTGATCAACGACTACTAAAGTTTAAAACTTTATCAATTAAACTAACGTAATTTGTAAAAAGCAACAAACATTAACTTTTGGAAAACTATTAGAGAAAAACGACCACTCCGGGTTTCAGATTCAACAACATAAACACACAATTTTAGTTTCAAATCAGATAGGAGATTACATAGACATAACCTTGTTTAACTGTTTAACCCAACCACACAATAATCAATTCAATCACAAAATCAGATTATTTCCGATGCAAGAAAACCAAGAAACGATGATAGATGCGATAAATAGAAAACATGCAATTGTTCATAAATCAAACACAGAATTGAATTCATAAAACTTAAGAGGTTCACAAAACTTCAATCCAAATTGATTATCCACTAAAATCATATGAATACATGCATAAATCGTTCACCCGGAGGGATCACGGAGAGCTTAGCCGCTCATAATTGTAGCAAACATCTCAATAATCAATCTAGAACTTACATACATGAAGAATTAAGAACAATTAAGCCAAGAATACTGAAAATCGCCCCTAGTAACTTCTGAAACAAGTGAAGGAAGAGATAATTCGAGAATGGGAGTCACAATGGATTTATAATTGGAATTAGGTTTAATTTGCCGTAATAACAATTCTTCGCATGTCGTGAAGATCTCTGGCCAACCCTTCGCGTGGCGCAAAGGCCAAATTAGTCGAGCGGGCTTTTCTTCTTCATCGCGTGTCGCGAACAACACTCCTCTGATCTTCGCGTGGCGCGAAGATCCCACTTTTTAGGAAATTGACTTTAAAGCTTTGACTTTGACTTCCTTTGATTTCCCGGGCTTTGCACCTTCTTTATTCTCTTCGTATACTTCCACTCTTTTAACACATTTATCCTGTAACACATCATACTACCAAACACACGTAAAACCGACTTGATAAACAAAACTAAACTACTAAAAGGTACACAAAATGACTCATTTACACGGGATATTTAACCTTACATCAGGTTGAATAATCAAGCTCATCAGACACTCGACGCTACTGCAGGTGGTATTTTTGGAAACAAAATCCCATAGGAAGCTTACAACCTAATTGAGGAAATAGCTATGAACAGCTATCAATGGTACACTCCGAGAAGTAATAGGGGAGCCAGGCAAGGTGTTCACTTTTTCGATACTGTCACTTCACTTTCTAATCAAGTAGACGCCATCACCACTCAACTCAACCAAATTAGCAAGGGAAAAATGACCACTAAAGTTGCTGAAGAAGTAAAAAGCATCACCACCAATACCGAGCAAGTTGACTTTATTAGAACAAATCGCTCGCAAAACAACCCCGATAGAAACACCTACAATCCTGGATGGAGGAACCATCCAAAATTCAGCTGGAAGGATAACAACAACCAAGGACAATATGGTTTTGGACAACAACAATAGTTTCAACAAAGACAAACTCAGAACTTTCAGCCTCGTCAGCAATTTCAAGGAACTAACAAACCAAGTAATGGGTTAAGCTTATAGGACGCGGTAACTAAGTTGATTTCTACAACTGAAAGTCAAGCCCTCCTAGTGGATGCTTGTCACAAACAATATGAGGAGAAGTTTAGTCTTCACGAAGCTGAGTTTAGGACAAAGAAAGCAACTCTTCAATCCATCGAAGTACAGCTAGGACAAATTGCAAAACTTCTATCCAAAAAACAACCAGGATGTCTTCCAAGCAACACTAAACCAAATCCAAAAGCGAATGTTAGTGCTATCACTCTGAGAAACAGTAAGGTTTACCCAGAACCACAAATGCCTGAAGAAGAGGAAGAATTTAAGACACCACTAAGGGAAATATTCACTGGAGTACCACTTCGTCCACCTGTCACAGAATCAGCTGCTCAAGAATCACCACCAAAAGAGAATCCACAACCGGCTCCAGTGAACACTCCACCTATCGTTCTAACAAAGAGAACCTTCAAATGTCACATATCGTACCGAGGAAGGCTAGTGAAGCAAAGGACTGACGACCAATATGAGAAATTCATCGAGCTTTTAAGCCAAATCCATGTCAACCTGCCTTTCCTGGATGTAATTCAACAAATGCCTAAGTACGGACGTTTCTTAAAGGATTTTCTCACTAACAAAAGAAACATGGAAGAAGCAGTTAAAAGAACTAATGAATGCGTCGCTCTCATTGAACGATGCCTTCCAAAGAAACTCTCTGATCCTGGAAAATTTTCTTTACCATGTTCTTTCGGACCAGTACCGATAACTTTCACACTCGCTGATCTAGGAGCAAGTGTAAACGTGATGCCATATAACATGTTCAAAAGACTGAAGATTGGGAATCCATAACTTGTCAATGCAACTATCAAGCTTGCGGATGGAACTATTAAATCACCTATGGGAGTTATTGAAAATTTACTGGTGAAAGTCGGCAAGTTTGTCTTCCCGGCCCACTTTATGGTCTTAGAAATGGGGCCTGACTATTCAATACCTTTAATTTTGGGTCCCCCATTCTTAGCCACTTCTAGAGCAACCAACGAAATGAGCGAAAGTATTCTGACACTTCGTGTTGTAAAACAATCGGTAGCCTACAACATCGGGGGCAACGAATGTTTATCCAATGATCCCTTTGAAATTGCATAATTCATAGACACTAATCTGGACTACCAACTTAAGAAAGCTAAGGAAATCAACAAAGGAAAGAAACTGGGATTGACAACTACCGGGACCAATAGCCGAAATTGAATAAGAAAAAGGACTAGAAGGATGGAATGGGAGACACGGGGGAGATCCAAAGCCCCCGCAATAAGATAGACTGATGACGCACGTACGGGTCCGGAAAATTACCAACGTGGCACTTCCGGGAGGCAACCCGATGATCATGAATAAATTCAGAAGTTGGTGCATACGGCAGAACACATGGACCTCAGGTTTGGTTTTCCATGTTTAAGTTTCTCATACTTTAGGCTCCAGGTATGCCTTCTCGATACTAGGAGCTTAGTTGCTTAACTACTACCCATTGTTTCCGTTTTCTATTTTTATGTTTTTCTTTATGTGTCAAGTAGCATAGCATCACCAAGTAGTTTCTTAATTTCTTTGAGGAGTTCCGCTCCACCTCTACAAGCTTGGACGCCGGAAAACCACATCAAATGTGTGAGAGATTAGCTAGAAGTTTTTGGCATCACACTGACTACAATCACAAGCATTGGCCATAGGTTATACACCGAATTGACCGGGGGAGTACCAATTTTTTTCCCTTAAAACTTCATGCATTTAAATTTCTGCATAGCATTTCATTACATGCATTTGTACATTGAGGGCAATGCATAGTTTTAAGTGTGGGATGGGAATTAGAGATTCAGAACAAACTTGTTTACTCAAAGCAGTAAAATTAAACCCGTGATTTTCTACCCATTTGACTAAAACCTTACTTAATCCAAAAACTTATTTTCCTAAAAATTTTGAAAATTTTAAACCCTAAAACAAATCAAAACCTATTTGAGTTCGCGCTTAAATAAACTAAAAAGGAATAAATGGAAACATGGCAATTAGAAACAAATGGATATTATGCATAACGATTCACTAAACCCTATTCCATCTGTTTTTCATGTGAGAATAATCTGAGCCTTTCATGAGCATTATTATCATCATATTTTTGCATGCTCTTTCGTTTGGTATACTGAGTGTTTTTTTATCGGATTTTATGCATAGTTAGAACTTGTGTGACTTATACATATCAAGACCATGAACTAGTAAATGCATGTAAATGATTGAGGCGCCTAGGACTTTATTACCCTTATATATTATCCTTAATCCTAAAATACCAAAAACAATATCCGCCTAGGTAGCCCTTTGAGCCATAGCCTTTTCGTTTCTACTACCCATATTTATTTCCAAACCAGCTTTTAGCAAACACCGGTTATTGGCTAACTGTCTTCAAGATGGAGAATTATTAGTTTATCTTATGTCGTTATTTCAAGTTTGCAACCGTTAAGAGAATTTGGAAAGGATATGATTTACTCAAGGAATTGGAATATAAAGAAGAAAGTAGATGTATTAGAAAAAAACAGCCGAACGATCTACAAGGAAGATATGGAAAAATTATTTCATGAAATTGAGGAAAAGGAGTTATTGACAAGTTAGTCTTGAAATTTTTACCGGTTAGACCTAAAAGAGCTGGATATGCATTCTTTCGATTTCAACTTATTTTGTTGTATTTATTTCGCAAAGCCTGAATTACCGCCCGAACTCTGAGAAAAAGTCTTCAAAGCAACAAGTGATGTAAGGAAATGGTGGCACAAGAAAGAAAAACTACCACCATTCTACGACTTATCAAAAAGCACCGCCAAAAGGAGAGCCATAAGATATAGCAAATGTGTGAAGTTGGCAATTGGAGCCACGATGGAAAATGCAGCAAGAATCAAACTTACTCCCAACATGAGTATACGCATATGATCAAAGTAGGTGCTATCAGGTTACATGCCGAAAGAACCATACGAAAAGGCAGTAATGTGTACTACGTAGTGAGGGAAGAGTTGAACATGATAAGAAGTATCGGTCTTGGCAATCTGACCATAAACGAGCCCTCAGATTAGTTATACCCTAGTTATTTGAGTACTGTAGAGGCACCCACACGTATTTTCCACCTTAAGCCATGAAGCCGTAGCCATGTGCTCCACGTTAGCTGCAGCCCTTTAAAACCCTAAAAACCTAAAAAAGATTTTCATTTCCACCCTTTATTTTCTTTTAGCCACATTACAACCATTTTAAAGTCCTCTTGATTCATGCATATTACTTAGTTAGTTGGTGGAGACTTGATTTGCATACAAGCTTATGACCATTGCATAATTCGATTCGAACTTAAGTGTTCTGCTTGACGTACATTATCCACACATATATATAACCCAAGAGTTGAGTGAACATTGTGAGGAGTGACAGATTATGCATAATTAAAGTTCTAGTAGGCTAGACATGGATTCCATCATCCTAAAATAGAAAAACACAAAAATAGAATAAGAGACTCATGAGTTATCCCGGAGTCTCCAATTACTTGGAGCTCCCTTACCTTTTGTAAAGTTTTTAGTTATGGGTCTGATCATGCATGAATTTTCTTGAAGACAAGCAAATTTTATGTGTGGGGTATTATGATATACCCTAAATTATACATGTTTTGCATGCATAATAATCCCCATATTATGGAACTAATTGAATAATAACCTTGCAATTGATACTTAAAACGTTAATATTTCATAATTGTAGGTTATTCGGTGTCCTGAGATAAACAAAGCTAAAACCAGTCAAAAACACCAAGAAATCAAGCCTTTTAGAAGATCATTCACGTGCTTTAACCCCCAAGAAGTCAAAATTGGTGAACAACAAGTCAACAAGCAGCTAAAAGAAAAAGTAGGGAGCAGGCAGGGCAATGCACGGTCGTGCATTGCATTGCACGGTCATGCAAACCCTTCCTTGCTCCCCAAGGACCCAGTACATTGCCATTTGTACCCGTTTTGATTCGCGATGCCTTTGCACGACCGTGCAACCCAATGCACGGCCGTGCAATACACATTTTGAAGCCTATAAAAAGATGGCTTGGGTTCTTGGTTACCCACACCTTTCCACACCACAAGATACAATACCACAGCTCAAGAGAGTCCTTTTCTGTAGTTTAGAGTAGAGAGTAGAGAGGCTCCTCCTCCTTGTCCGCAATAGGGGAGCCTATGAAACTCAGAGTTATGCTAGTTAGTATGGCCATTCGTGGCTAAACTCTTTGTATTGCTAGGGTGAAGATGAAGTTTGGTGTATGTTATTGTTTAACGTATTAATCTAGTGGTATGTTTATGTCTTTAATTATTCGCTCTGAAAACCTAGGTGAACTTTTTATTATCTTCTAAACTTGTCTTTACACTTGTGAGTGTTCTTGACTTTAAAGCGTAAGACCGTAAAACCTTTTTAATACAAGAATATTTTGATAAGCCAAGGCTTGGTTAATACTAATAAGGTTGTACGTCTTTACAAGAACTTGTTATGAGACCAAGAATTGGTGAACTCACATTGGGAACGGTACGTCTTTATACATGGTCTCATTGTTGCACCGCCTCCCGGTGAACAAAGTCTAATCACTCTTTTACTAATAATACTTAAGCATTTAAGTTCGATGTCTTAAACCAACTTGGAGATAGTATTCAAAGAGTTGAGGGTAACGTTGTCCGTAGCGGGAATCATTAACATTTTATTAGTAAAGATTATAATTTGTGAATCAAATGTTGTGAGAATGAGGCTCTAGCGGTGTACCGTTCACACATTTGTATTTGTCATACCACCGGATTAGTCAACTTAACATTATCATATACCAAGCGGATTCGAAGCCCAAAACAATACTCTTCGTGACCTGATCATCTTCGAGATATTTACTTTCTTGTTATTTACTATTCTGTTATTTACATTTCTGTTACACACTTCACGCACATTTTTACTTTTCTGTCATTTACTTTACCGTCATTTACTTTTCTGCTTCACAAGCACACAAAACCCACTCACTAATTAAACCGGCTAAACGATAACAAACGTTGAGTATTGGAACTCGACCATGTCCATTGGTTCGATAATTGGTTCTTACCTAAACTATATTACGCTGCGATAGGTACACTTGCCTATTGTGTGTGTTTTACATTTAAAGTAATTATCATTTTATAAATTTAAAACCTGATCTCGTGAAACCAACATTTCCAAAACAAATATATATTTATATATATTTTATATATTAAACACGACACATCAGTTGGTGATTAGAGTTTGGGACGAGAAACATGACGATCTTATGGTCAAGTAAAGTAACAAATGGTTCGTTAGTATGTCGAGGCTATTAGGAAGGTATAAATGAAAACTACAAGCCCCAAATTTGAAAGCGAACAATGGAGAAGACTTCTTTGAACACCAGAGATGGTGGCCATGTTAAACATTAACGACTGTGATAGTGTATACGAAAGTGAATGGATGGAACCTAAGGAATATGATGTACCAGTTAGAACAGAAGGACAAGTCGTGTTGGGCTGTGCTGACACAAGATTCGAGGATGAATCCCTTTTAAGGGGGTAGATTTGTAATATCCTGAAAATTTGAAAGTTAATGGTTCGGGTTAGCGGGTGACCCGAATTTTTATTAAATATGAGGAATTGAAGGTTTGTCATACAAGGTGCGTTTAACTACCGGAATGGCACAATTAGTCATTTTAAAAGCTAACTCAAGATTGAAACGCACACTAGAGGAAACACAGGGACCCAAGTGTATTATCCAGTGGTATACAAACCACTTTTGCGCAAACCCTAGGGCCATTTGTGACCCTATGTGTGCGACGGTTGGGAGAACGATGGGAGAGAGAGAACCGGCCAGAGAATGAAGGAGGTTGACGGCGGGACGGTGCGACGGTGATATATCGAGCATGTGATCTCCGGAACGTGTTAAAGTAATACCGTTTTAGATTTTAACCTCGTTCTTAGTTTTGTTTGTTTACGTAAATGGTTATCGGGGTGGAAACCGGTGACGGGTGTGGTTTTCATGGCAGAGGCTACGGATGGTAGCTGGTGTCAGCGACGACTTGGTGGTGGCATGTAACGGTGACAACAGGGAGAACGAAGGAGAGACGGGGCGGCGAGCGACGAGGAGACGGTTGTGGTGGCGCACTATGGTGGTGAACGGCGAGGAACGAGGAAAAAGGTGTTTTCGGCAAGTGTGGTTCCTCTCGGTGGTGTACGGCCGTGGCAATCACGGCGGTTCCGGGTGGTATTTGCTTGACGGAGACCATTAGCACGACAACTGTGATGATAGTGAAGGAGTTAACCGATTAGGGTTTCGTCAAGGTGGGGAAGACGGAGATGTCGTACGTGGTGGTGCACCGTGTGGAGACGGACGATGGTGAGGAGGCCGATTAGGGTTTTACCCAACTAGGCATGGCGTGGTTTACCTGCATGCATGGAAACCCGACTCGAGTACACGTGTTTCGTGGGGCCAGGGTTTTGCATGGTCACATGTACATGCATGCATGAGATGGAACCCGATTCAGGTATTCGAGTTCTAAACTGGTCAAGGACGACCCGGTTCATGTGAACCTGTGAAACTAGGGTTTCGTGGATGAGGAATGTCGAGCTGATGAGACAAGCATTGGGGTTTAATTATATTTATGCATTATTCGACGTACGTTTAGAACGTGTCTGATCATGTGATCATACGTTTGTCAGGTTCGGGTTTCGTGCGTGGACAGACGAGTTGCAGAGCAAGGACTTGATTTTCGCAACTTGTGAGTTTCTAATCCCCTTTCAACTGTTTTTACTGTTTTGAGGCTATCGTACACACCTGCTTGTTTTATTTTATTAATTAAACGTGTTACGAGTTTTGGGTTAAACCTAAAGAGTTTTATAAGTTAAATATTCAATATCGAAGCTAAGGGTCTATGTGGTGTCCTTAGGTTGTATGGGCTAGAAGTCGGTATGATGCTTGTGTGTCGTATAATGACTTATTTAGGTTGAGTCGAGTAATGGGTTTAGACATTGTGTGGGTACTTCTAGGATGTGTTTTCGGGAGAGCGCGTATTGGTTCGTGCTTAGCTAACGAGTCATCGTAAATCGTTGTGTGCTGCTATGTGTTACTTGCTTATTTTTGTGTGGGCTAGCGTCGTAGTCCTTGTGACACGACAATCGATGATTGAAGGACGAGGTCCTTCGGGTAGTCACTGTGGGTGATGAATGCCCTTCGGGGTGGTGATGAGGCCCAGTGGGGGTGCTCGGATTGGGATGAATACCCTGATAAGGGTAACGCTGACGAGGGCAGTTGTGATAAGACCGGTGAAATCCTTCGAAGGTAATTGTTATGTGCATAATATCTAGTTTAATTGCATGCACTTTTAGTTGATGTTCATTGTGTTATGATGTTATTGCTCTGTAACATCCCAAAATTTACAATAAAGAATAAACGACGGTTTACGGGAAAATATATAAAGAAAGAATAAAGGAATAGCGGGCTCGGGGAGAAACGGGATTTGGGCCAAAGGGGGAAGGGGGGTTAAAAGTAATCTTCTCCACCTTCCTCACTTCACCACCTTCACCCACAACCTAGAGAGAGATTAGAGAGAGAAAGCTTCAAGAATCCACACCTGAGGCCTTCGTGTTGCTCCCGATCAATGCTGGAACATCCCGGAGGACTGGAGAAGAAAGAATCAAACATTAACAGATATATTAGCATCCCACCTAGCTTGAAGCTTAAGTGCTAAGTGAGATAGACACAGTAGAAGTCAGGTGAGTTCTTATTGCCCTTTTTTTTCCTAAATGGTTTTGGGCTGGCATGCATACTGTTAAAAAGATAGTTTTCAAAGTTAAAGAATATTTTATAAGAATTATATATTTTTATAAAATGAAAGATAAGGTGTTAAAGAATATAGTATTTTCTTTTAAACAAGATTTTGAAAGATAACAATGAATTAAAGTAAAGAACGATAATGGAGTTGACTTCGGTACAACTCGACAGTGACAGTGACAGCGACAGATAACATGTTAGATGCTTATGTGTTAATGTGTGATATTTGTAGATGCAGGTTTTGGTAACTATATATAAAATTCTATGAATCGGTGTACTAGGCTAGTACGTAGGAGGGTGTTCCTACGTACTTAGCAAGTGTACCACCTTGTTCTTGCGTACTTAGCCAAGTACGCATGGCTTTTGTCCTGCGTACTTAGTAAGTACGCATCCTTTGTTGTTACCCCTATAAATAGAAGACTTGTTTTTATTTGTATGTGGAAAACTTCAAGAACAAGAGAAATGTGAGAGAGGTTCTGGCCGGGATGAGCTCCGGCCCCCGTGAACCCTGATCGTAAACGAGAGATGTGTACTCCTTCGGTATGTGGTCTGTAATGTGAGATGATTCTTTGTTATGTATTACGTGTTGTTGTTTGTATGCTCTTTGCTTTTTCTCTGTTCTTCACTGTTTCCCACGTGAATCACAAACAGATCTGTGTATTTTCCGCTGCGCGATGAGGCTCACGGGACCTACAAGTGGTATCAGAGCCTCGGTGTTCGTTGATTTGTGTTCTAGATTCGAGTTTTTAGTGTTTTTAGCAGATCTGAGTTCATACGAGTTCGTATCTTTTTCAAACCAAAAATCCTTAAATTCGAGCTTGTTTTTCGCTTCATTTGGTGTTTGGAAGGCTAAGGGTTTGTTAGATGATGATTTCTAAGCTTTTGGAAGCATCAATTTCTCAGATCCAACACTTTTCGAGCATTCTCCTCAAGATCAGTCATGAACGCTACTAAACTGTCTAAGTACGCAAAATCACCTCTTCTGTGTACTTACTAAGTACGCATGAGGAGTTGACCTGCGTATTTACTAAGTACGCATGTACACTTGGCTTTGCGAACTTACTAAATACGCAGGAACACTCTATATCTATGTATTTACTAAGTATGCATGAGCTAGACTCTATGGGATTAAAAAAAATTGGCGAGAAAACTTTTCTTGGCCAAATTTTTGACGGATCATTTGTACACTTGTTTCGGACCATTTTTGAGAAGATAACAGTTTTGGTTTTTCGGGACCGATTTTTGATTTTTGATGTGGCTTGGCAAAACAAAGACGAGATTTTTGTTGGATGATACCAATTGTCATATATTGGTGAGGTGTTCAGACCTAAAAATGTAGGCTGCGAGTATCCGGGATACTTCTTTAATAGGGAATGAATGTTGAATCAATTTGAGCAACTGAGTCGTCATCTGCTAAAGGTCGCGTTTTACTTGTGAAGATGTTGCTGCTTTGGGTCTTTGGAAAAAGAATCATATTGTTTAGGTATTCAAACCTGAATATGTAGGCTACGAGTATCTATGATAATTCTTTAATAGGGGATGAATACTGGAACAACTTGAACCCAAGGATTTGTTGTTTTGGATCTTTGCAAAGGAATAAAAAAAGGAATAAAATCCTAGAGTTGACTAGTTTTGGTTTTTGAGGATTTGAGTGAAGCGGTGATGAAGCTGGTCATAATTTACAGAAAAATGAGGGGGATAAAATCTAAGGAGTATTCATGAGACGTTAATGGGGTGGTGGATAAGCAGCTGGTACATCCGATATATAAACCTCAATAACGTAACAAGGATCTTAAATATGATTTCTCGTGTAAACTATATTTTTTTCGTGCTCTTTGGTCATGCCTATGTTCAAGATTTGATGTGATTTAGTTATGATTGGATTTCTCATTTGGGATCTGGGCGGAAAGCGAGATAGACAACCTAGTTATGGAACTTCACGCCATGGTGAATGTATACAGATTAGGAGATGTTAACCAGGAATGAAGATCTAATTCAAGAATGTTGGACTTTGGATACAGGGTGATCTCCGCCGAGCATGATTTTGTGTTAGATTCTATCGAGTGTTTTCAAGATGAAGCTGGATCTCCGCTGGATTATTAGTTGAAGATGGAACCTTTATCATTGGCCAATGGGATAGGAAACGTTCCCTTGTTTCTGGTCTAGTCAGAAGGAGCTCAAAGTGAAAGGGGAAATTGGAATGAACATCTCTGGGAATCTAGTTGACTTGTGAAGATACAGGATAGAGTTGGACACATCTTGTTTGAAGACAAAAGTTTATCTTACTGGAATTCCTATGAGAGTTAATTAGTTTGATGCAGGTTATTGAAAATTCAAACTCTCTATCATATGCCAGCTAATTTGGAGGAAGTCTAAGTCAGGGTGGAGGTTGAACTACAATGAGGTGTGTTAGTGTTGAAGCAATTCTTGTGACAAGCACTCTGAAGATTATTTTTACTTATGTATTGTCTTTATGTAATTGTATTTGTATATCAGCGTCTGTATGTATTGGTTTATCGAGTTGTAATCATGTTCGTAGGTACTTGTCGTTGTATTCATCTTTGTTAAGTGTTGTGTGCACTTAACAAGTGCGCAAGTTGCTCAACCTGCATACTTAGCAAGTACGCAAGAACATTGTCTGCGTACTTCCGACCCCTGGACCGTGAGCTTAGATGAGAAATGTGTGCTCCTTCGGTATGTAGTCTGTAATACGGGATGACTTCTATGTTATGGATTACGTATCATTTCATTATCTTTTGTTTATGTTCGTGTTTCTCTATGAAAGCAGTATGAGTGCTTCAGATACCTGGAGAATGAATCTACTGATGAACTTATATCTCGATTCTATCATCTGCAGACTGAGTTAAAAGCTTTTGAGCTGAAGTATCCTGATGAGGAATTAGTTGAAAAATTTCTGGATGCGTTACCACCAAAGTTTGAGATGTATACCACTCTGCTGAGAGAGAACCCGAAGTTCTATGAGATGACGATTGAAGAAGCAATCGGTAAGGTTCAAGCTCACGATATGAACCTGAAAAGAAAAGAGAGTTTAGGAAGACCCCAAATCCAGGACCCTTCTATGTATTATGGGACGTCTTCCACAGCTAAATCATCTGGTTCAGGAATCGCCTTATTCTCAGGGAACTCTCATGAAGAAGATAACTCGAATGGTTGTGGTGGTCATACATGCTTTACAGCATCTGGATCTGGTTCTCACCACCAACATCCCTCAAGAAATCCTCCCTCTACATCTTCAGCTAACCGGACTGCTATAGCCAAGACAGCTGAAGATCATGTGGCATTATTTTCATCGTGTATGCTTGCCTATGAGAACTTCATTGGTGGTAAGCTTACAGATCCAGAAACAATTGAAGATGATTTTAATCAGGTGGATCCAGATGACATGGAGGACATGGATATTCAGTTGAATATGGCCATGATCTTGAGAAGGGCCAAGCGTTTCTTGAACAGAACTGGCCGAAAGTTTATTGGTGAGCATTCAAATGCCAAGGTTGGTTTTGACAAATCCAAGGCCAAGTGCTACAAGTGTCTGAACTTTGGACACTTTGCTCGTGAATGTCAGAAGGACAAGGCACCTGCCTCATGATTCGCAAGACCAAGCCAGGGAAACAACCAAGGAAACAATCAGGGGTACAACAACTCTATCAACCGCAATCAAAGTCAAGGTGGAACGTCCAATGCATTGGTAGCTCAACAGGACGTAAGCTTTGATTGGGGTGTTCATTTGGAGGATGCCCTTATTGCTCAAACTCAGGTTGGTATAATGGCTGAGATTATGGAGATGATGGAAGCAGAAGAACGGGAAGCGTCTGTAGCTGACCAAAAGGAGTCTACAACTGCCTTTGCCCTCATGGCTATTGGGGAAGCATCAAGTTTGTCAACTGAGGTAGACTCTAATTCTTTTGCTGTCATTTAATGTTCCAAATGTCTTGGCTTGAAAGAATAAAATTCTAAGCTTCAGGATAAGGTTGAACCCCTTCGTATTGCAGCGTTAAGCTATAAGGAAAATGAGAAGCGTTACAAAGATTCAATTGAAACTTTAAAGAAAGAAAAACGTGATTTTTAACTTAAAATCAGCGAACAACAATTTCATTTGGATGTTGCATACAAGGGGTTAGAAAAAAGGAATAATGAAATTACCAAGCTGCAGAATGAGGTCCTGCAGTTAAATGGTAAAATTGAGAAGTTGAAAAATTCTCGCTTTGTGGTGGAACACTATGAATCAGTAGTAAGGCAAGTGAATGGGTTAGGGTTGGGTACTAATGCCATTCCTCCACCAGTTAGCGGGAAATTTGTCAACGGCTTAATAGACATTGATTTATCTTACCTTGATGAGTCCTCAAGTCAGGATGATTCCTCTAACAAGGATGATTCCTCAAGTAAGGTTGACTCTGCATCGAATGAAGAGTTCCTTACTGCTTCTGATGATGGGTCTGAGAGCACCTGCCCTGAAGGAGTAGTACCTGAGGAGTTGCTAGGTGAACAAAAAGTTAAGAAAAACATTATCATTGATAGTGATAATTGTATTTTGACTGAACCCGATATCATTGAATCAAATAAAAAATTAAAAGTGATGCTTTATGGGGGATATAAAAACATTAATCATGTTAAGAAAGAAGCTTTTTCAGCTCATTATGGGCTTGGTTACCAAGAAAATTTACAAAAATATTATATTCCCAAAAACTAATCTTCATCGGGTCAAACACATGTTCACCAAACAACTTCTCCGGCTCATCATGCTGAGTCATCTAATGCCAGATCTAATGAGCCTTACAGGTGGACTTACAAAGAAAAGAGGACTTGCTTTCACTGTGGTATGGTTGGTCACATCCTTGTGAACTGCCCTTCTAAGAACCAAGGGAAATGGCCAATTGTTTCACAACCAGCTGTCATCCCTAAATCACCACCAGTGAAGCATTCCAAAAGTCCAAAAGCAAATGTGGTGAAACCACCAGTAAAACCTATGGTAAAGCCAAAGATCACATCTGAGGTTAAACCATTTATTTCAAAAAGGGGAAAGCTACCTGCTAAACCTTGTGCATCTACCTCTGGTAGTACACCTACTGGTGAGAAACCTGTGGTGAAATTCTCTAAGTAACAGAGGAGAAGGAGGAACAAGAGATTGAGAAAGCTGGAACAGCTGGCTGCAGTTCAATCAGGTGAAGCTTCCATTAGCTCACCTGCTGCTGTTGAATCTAAGTCTACTATTCCAGTTAAGAAAAAGAATAGGTCCTGGAACAACAAATCTAAAATTTCTCAATCTCCTGGTACCAAGCCTTCTAAAGATTCATCCATTTTTTACAGTCACGACTGTGAATTAATTGAGGGTGTTTATTTTGAGAAAGACGGACGACCCAAGACCACTATGGCTTAGGTCTCCAAATCTAATTAATTTCTTGTGACTCGTGCAGGGACATCCGAATGGTACTATCTCTAATCGTTGGTATGTAGATAGTGGATGCTCCTGGCACATGACAGGCAACATGGCCCTGCTTCAAGATGTAAAACCATTCAGAGGCGGCTATGTGGCCTTTGCTGGAGAGAAAGGCGGTAGTATCACGTGTCAAGGCGTGGTTTCAAATGGTTGTGTCAGCTTCGACAGCGTCAACTACTGCGAGCAGCTGAAGCATAACCTATTGAGTGTCTACCAGATGTGCGACAAGGAGTACTCCGTTATGTTTGACAAGACTGAATGCATGATTCTCAAACCTGGTTTTGAGGTTCCTGAAGACTGGATTCTAATGTTAGCACCAAGGATAAACGACACTTATCATATTGATATGAGCATGGCTACAACCACCTCATCTGTTGCTACTTGTTTGCTTACCAAAGCGACAGAGCTTGACTCTATCTTGTGGCATAGGAAAATCGGACACATTTCTTATCGTAAAATGAATCATCTTGTCTGAAACGGTTTGGTAACCGGAGTTCCTAAGCTGAGATTTGCCGTTGCAGATGACTATATGCCTTGAAAAAAGGGCAAACAGCAACGGAAGTCTCACAAGCCCAAGCTCCAAAACTCCATCGATACCCCTTTGGAGCTATTGAGTATGGATCTGTTTGGCCCCATAAGTATCAGGAGTTTTGGAGGTAAGTCATACTGTCTTGTTGTAACTGATGATTTCTCACATTTTTCTTGGGTGCATTTTTTAGGTACAAAGGACAAAAATGCTGTCATTCTTCAATACCTGATCCTGAGCATGGAATCTCTTTGCAAGTTGAAGGTTAGAAGAATAAGGAGTGATAACGAAACTGAATTCAAGAATAACTAGATGGAACTTTTCTGTCGCAAGAAGGGATCCGTCATGAATTTAGTGCCCCATACACACCTCAGCAGAATGGAGTTGCAGAACGGAAGAACAGAACCTTGATTGAGACTGCAAGGACAATGCTGTCAGATGCAAAGCTTCCTGTCACTTTCTGGGCAAAAGCAGTAAATACATCTTGTCATGTTTTGAACAGAGTTCCGGTTGTGAAGAGGCACAACAAGACTTGCTATGAGTTGATCAACAATCGACCTCCCAATCTTGACTACCTACTTCCTTTTGGTAGTCCCTGTTCCTTATTGTTACAATACAAAGACCACAAGTCTAAGTTTCATGCAAAAGCGGTGGAAGGCATCTTCTTAGGATATGTTGCCAACTCGCCTTGCAAGAGAGTGTACAATATAGGAACTCGTACTGTCGAGGAATGGTTTGAAGTGGATTGTAGAAAAAACTGCATTCCACCAGAACCAACTGGTCCAGCTTGGGGTTTTGATTATGATGCGCTATTCAAATCTTTCAACCTTCCTTATTTGTCTGCCGATTATGCCGCAAATGTGTATGAATTATTTGGTGGCGGTGATGACTCCAGTTTCTCAACCCGTGCTACTGTACCGATTGTAACTCCCGGTTTCGATGCTGCATATGCATCTGGAACTCATGATAGTGATAACATTGAAGGTGTTCATGTTGACGGAAATGACGCTCAAGCTAATCCTAACACTAGTGTAGGAAATGAAGATCCAGCTGATCCAATCAACATTGAATCTTCTTCTTCTGGAACACAAGATATGGGGGAGTTGAGCACGAACCTCGATTCAGAAATTCAGGAACCGAATGTACCAGAGACGAGAGTGCATAAGAATCATCCAATTGACAACATTATTGGTGATCCTCATGCCGGTGTTCAAACTCGTCATAGAACCATTGCTGAGAACACTAGTTTGTACTCTGAGACACTTGACACTGGTGTCATGGAAACATGTTTGCATGCTGCATTCGTGTCCCAATTAGAGCCAAAGAATGTGAAGGAGCCTCTCTGACAACTGCTGGATTGAGGCGATGCAAGAAGAAATTTCTCAATTCCAAAAGTTGTATGTGTGGGATTTGGTTGACTTGCCAAAAGGTGTCCAACCAATTGGAACCAGATGGGTGTTCAAGTGTAAGACGGATGATCGTCATGTCGTAGTGAAGAATAAAGCAAGGTTGGTTGTTCAGGGTTTTTATCAACAAGAGGGCTTGGATTACACAGAAGTATATGCCCCAGTTTCTAGACTTGAGGCCATTCGACTGTTTCTGGCTTATGCCTCCTATTTCGGCTTCAAGGTCTATCAACTTGATGTGAAGAGTGCTTTCCTGTATGGAAAAGTTCATGAAGAGGTATATGTCACTCAACCTCCCGGCTTTGAAGATCCGCATAATATCAATAAAGTGTATAAGCTCGACAAAGCACTTTATGGTGTTCATCAAGCACCTCGGGCATGGTATGAGACGTTATCAAAACATCTACTGTCAAATGGTTTCGACCGTGGACAGATTGACTCGACCCTCTTCATTCGAAAAGCAGGAGGTGATATTCTTCTTGTACAAGTGTATGTCGACGACATTATCTTTGGGTCAACAAATGAAGAGATGTGTAGGGAATTCGAACAGGTGATGAAGTCCAAGTTTGAGATGAGAAACATGGGTTAATTTTCGTTCTTCCTAGGTCTGCAAGTCAGTCAAAGAGAGGATGGTATTTATCTGCATCAAACTAAGTATGTGCAGGACATCTTGTCAAAATACAAGATGAATGATAGCAGTACTTATGGCACACCATCCCCGTCAATCATGGTATGCATCCAGACAAAGATGGAAAGGATGTGGATTGCAAATTGTACCGTGGGAAGATCGGATCTCTTATGTATCTCACAGCTTCAAGGCCCGACATAATGTTTGCTGTATGCTTGTGCTCAAGGTTTCAGTCACAACCGACTGAGTTGGGTTAGTCGGTTCTCATTGAAGCACTTGGTTTGGTCTACAATGAAAGCTACAGTTAAGAGGGAGTCGTGTTTGTCATCACTCGACAACTAAAGACTGAAGTTTGAAGATTTGAAGATCTCAAGTGGAATGCCAGAAGATCAAGTCTCGCCAGAAGACACGTGATGTCATTAGTTTAGAGGGAGTTTGTTAGGAGATTCTTTGTAAACTGATGATTATCAGTGTTAGTGATAGACAGAATTTGATGCTATAGTTAAGAGGGAGTCTATAGATGCAGGCTTTGGTAACTATAGATAAAATTCTATGAATCGGTGTACTAGGCTAGTATGCACGAGGGTGTTCCTGCGTACTTAGCAAGTGCACCACCTTGTTCTTGCGTGCTTAGCCAAGTACGCATAGCTTTTGCCCAGTGTACTTAGTAAGTACGCAGCTGATATGACGGCCGTACATGTTTTGCACACATAATTATCCCCGAAATCATCATAATTAGAGAAAATATGATAATAATTGATGCCTAATCCACTCATTTGTGTTCCGATAGAATAATTGACCCGGATTTACAAAAACATGAAGAAAACACTCAAAAACAAGGTTAAATCAGCATTCAGGGGCCAATTGAACGAAACCGGACGCAGGAAGTCAAACCAGAAGATCAAAAAGTCAACAGGGACCGGACAAGGGCAATACACGGTCGTGCAAACCCAAATCTGGGTCCATGTACTCCCCTGTACTGCCATATTCCAATGCACGGTCGTGCAATCCAATGGGTACTTTGCACGCCCGTGCAATCCAATGCAGGCCATGCAATCCAATGCACGGCCGTGTAATCCAATGGGTACTTTGCACGTCCGTGTAATCCAATGGGTACTTTGCACGCCCGTGCAATCCAATGCACGGTCGTGCATTGCCAAAATCTTAGCCTATAAATAGCAAGCTCATTCTATAGTTTTAGGTGTCCATTACCTTCGGATGGGAAGGCCCTATTGCTCTGCTAGAGCCGGAACTCCTTTGGTTTTGGTCCGTTTTAGCTTTTCCTTTGTTTATTTTATGTTTTTAGTCTTGTAATATGAAACGATTCTTCTTGTTCAAGCAAGAAAGAGACAACCTATACCCACTCTCCCTTGGTGTTGGAACACTTCCACACATTGTCTAAGGGTTAGTGGAGTCACTTGTAATGTCATTCATGGCTAGTTCTCTTGTGTTGCTCGAGTTGGTTGAACTTTAATTAATTAATGAAGTATTTTTAGTACGTTATGTTTTTAAAGTCTTTACTATGAGTTATCTTAAAAAGACAAGAATAAGTGATCTTTTAACCAATCTAATAATCTTAAATCTTGTGAGTTACTTAAGCAAGACTTCTTGTTTGGGAAGCTTATTCGATGTTTGTACGGTTTATATAAAAATCTTGGTGATAGCATGGCCAGTTAGTATAGATTTAATAATATCGGTTGATAGAATGTTTGGGTATTCAGCAGGCCGTTTGAGCCCTAACCAGACAAGGCGGTTTATGTCGGTATTTCTTCACTTCTCTCGTGTCGGCTTGTAGAGGACTTCTAGCGGGAGCCATGGGGTTTGATATTGAGAATGAAAGTCTTATTTAGTTAAAATAATATTATAAGTAAAGACAACTATTTAAGAACATAATTTCTTCGGTCCGAGCATTCATAAAGTAGCTTTGGAGGGAGTTGCGCATTCCGACTTTCCAAAGGAAGTTACAAGACATGACGTACGTCAGTCACTGGATAATCTTAGTCCGAATAATAAATTGTGAGATACCGACGGACTTGAAACCCCGTTTAGGGTCCGTTATATTCATTAAGGAACAGCTGGCCGACCGTATCCATTGTTCCGTTACAAAATACTAACTCCCCTATCAAAAGGGTTACTACTAGTAACTATGACCAACCTTACTTTAACTATAACATTAATTAACAAGGTATAACAACTAGAGTAACGTCTTAAACGAGTTAACCTTTCTAATTACCTTTCTTATCTTTTTATTTTCCTTTTAAACAAAACTCACTTTCCAACTTATTATCCTAGTCACACAATAGCAAGAGTTGAGTACGGGATATGTTTCCATGGTTCGATACTTGGTTCTTACCCATACTATACTACGTTGCGATAGGTTCACTTGCCTATTGTGTGTGTATTTAGTGGAAGTAACTGTCATTTTAATTTATAAATTTAAAACCTGATTTTGTTTAGCTCCAAATAGAATATATTTATTACTAAAACTACGCCATTAAGTTTTTTGTGTCGTTGCCAAGGATATATATATATATTTATATTTTTATCTACATATAAAAACACACATCAAGTTTTTGGCGCCGTTGCCGGGGACAAAGTAATTCTGCGAAAGATCTAAGTCGTTGGACTGACTAGTTATTTCTATTTAACTTTTGTTTTACTTCTACCTTATTTTCCATTTTTATTTTCATTTTTATTTTTTTTTTGTTTTATTTCTACTTTATTTTTCTTTTTATTTTTATTTTATACTACTTTTGTTTTTATTTTGGTACTTGTGCTAGCTAATCTATCTTTGCAGTACCTTTCAAGGATCGCAACCTAGGAATTATTGCGAAGAACAATTAACGGATACAGGTACCGCCATTCGAAAGCATTTTAAGAATAGGCGTAACACTTTCGAACGGTTTTACATGTTTAGATTTTACATTCCTCTTTATTTTCGATGATGACAAGCTCGTTACTTTGAAATTGGATATCAAGAAACAAGGTAAGTTTTCAAACGTAAAATCGGGATTTTAATGGTGACATTCCCCTTTGACCAATTTATTTTACTAATTTTAAAATAAATTAATACTTTAATTTAATTTAAATTATTTTTAATTATTTTAAAAATATATTTTAGTTTATTTTTAAAAGTATTATTTTCAAGTGGATTTTTAGTAAAAAAAAAGTAAAAATTGGTCAAACAGGGGTGATGCACTGCCGTGCAACCCAATGCACGCCCGTTCATTAGGGTTCGTGCGCGTCTAGTGTTAAAATTGCAGAAAAATCACTTTTCTCTCAAAATCCTAACTCCGAAAACGCTCGGTTTCGGCCAAAATCACTCCAAAACCCCCGATTTCTCACGGTGTCTCTTTATTTTTGCTTCCAATCTCTTTCCCGAGAGCATGGCGGAGTCATCCCGAGCTGCTGGAAAACGAAGGCGGATTAGGTCTTCATCCCGATCCACCCCGTACCCAACTACGTCCGGAGGCAATGGATCTCCACCTTCTCCACCATCACCACGATCACCCTACCACCCTCACCCAATGCCTCAAGGACAGTTTGAATTGCATTCTTGGCTAGTGTTTGACCAAGACGATGCTATAGAAGTGGAAGCCTATCATAAGCTTTAGGAACTTCTAGGACAGGAGTTTGGCATCCACAAGACTATTTGCTACACCACTTTGGTGGAATTCGAGCTGCTAAATCAATGTGTTGAACTCATAACTAAACCATGGGAAAGGTTCTTTGCTATCTGAGACACTACTTATTATGAGCTGACCTTGGAGTTCTTGGCCTCATTCTCATTTGTGAGGCCAGTGATTAGTTTGGAGTTGCATGATTGTGTCATATTCAGGATGGCCAGGCATTGGCATGAGATGTCACTGGCCTAGTTTGGGGTGAGGATGGGAATGTATAGGCATAGAGAGATTACTCAGCCAGTATTCACTGAGAGCCACAATGAGTTTGGCGAGGGTGAGGCATCCCTATTCTGGGGAAGGATTGGGTCCGGACCATTTGTCCCACACAGTCAGAAAAGCACCAAACTGAAACACCCGCTCCACCGATACCTTCACATATGTATAGTCCTTACCCTGGGAGGGAGAAAGGACAGCACAGGGGTGGTAAGCCTTAGGGACCTCTTTCACCTTCACTGCCTCATTGATCAGGTTGACTGCAACTTAGCCTACAGTTTAGCCAAATTTTTCACTAGAGCTTCATGATATTGTTCTTCAAGCCACGTGTTTGGAAGGCCTTTCATCACTCATTTGGCCTCCAACATGGGAGTTTTAACTCCTGCTCGCCTTGGAACTCTGCTAGAGATGAACCATCCAGTCACCACTATTGATAGCTAGATGCTAATCCGTATGGGAATGTTGAAGAAAATTAATAGAGTATATCGGTTAATAAATCATAAAGGTAACATCTGGACAGGGGTAGTTGAAGAATCAGATGATGATACAGGGGAAGGACACCTAGAGCTAGGAGGGGGGCAAGGAGAATAGCATTGGATACCACCTATTTACCACACTGTAGGATCGTGAAAGTACAAGATGGTTCTGTTCTTAGTTGAAATTGGCGGAAACAATAGCAACTACACAAGTATAATCGAGTAAACAGAAAGAATACTTATAAGAACATTGTTGTATTAAGCTTTTGTGAATAAACGATTACAAATAAAAACTCTATCAAGAAGCACACATACAATGAAGTGTTTACACATTATTTATACTAACTTATAATCAAGACAGACCCTTGATTCTAAGGATCAGATCTAACATAGGCCGTTGATCTTTTGTATAAAGTTAACAATACAAGTTTAGTCTAAGCTAGCTAACTTTATTGAAGCGTCTTCTTAATGCATCATTACTTGCATGCCTGGAGAAGAGCATTGTTGTCCGTCATTGGTTGCACCATTGAGGTTCCTTCTGCTTTGAGTGTGTCAGTAGCTTTTGCAGAAAGTTGTCAGTGACGCTTGCAAGACTGGTCAGCTGCAACGTTTGATCTTCAATGATTGAATAACTATAAGCAGTAGATTTATTGATCAGAAGCAAGATGTGACCATCCAAAGCTGCTGATGATTTGCCTATCAGCAGCATCAAGTGTTGATGCTGCTGAGAAGCCTATCCACAGCACTCTGGTCTTCAGCAGATAAGGCTATCCGCAGCAGATTTGTTCTTCAGCAGAAGAACAAGTATCCGCTGCAGATAAGCTTATCTGCAACAGTTTGTTAGTCAGCAGCAAACTCTGAGATCAGCAGCATTTGTACTTAGAGAATTTTGTAGCCATCAGTCTTTATTTCTACACACACCCCCTAGACTGATGCTACCAAAACACTCTTACTGCTTTTGTTGTTGAAGCTTTTGCATGTGGCTGACAATTCTTTCAACCTCATATCCTCTCTAGTCCTTGCTGGGATTGTTAAGAGGAAGCTCAGATAGAGTCTTGATGACTTTGCTGGCCATTTTGAAGATAGCTTTGCTTGAACATCTCATCTTCTGTCCTTTAACATCTGTCAATGTGAACTCATCTTTTTCAGCATTGTAGGACCAGCTGATGAATGGAGAGTGGGATTGGAGAGGTTTGACATCAAGGATTTCATCTCTGCTGGGGTTGAAGTGATGTTTGATTACCAGCAGCAGATGTCTCCCACCTTCATTCACGGGCTCATTGGCTTCACCCAGCTCCATCATTCTTCTTAGATCAGAATCCGGAAGCTGTAGTACCTCATCAACAGATGTATAAATTGATCTTTTAACTTCTGTCCTCCCCCTGAAAACTTCAAACCATTGGTCTTGAGAGATGTATGACCATCTGATTATTTCTCTTGAGTCTTCTGGTTTGGAAGTGGGTTTGATTTTCTTTTTGGGAGGTTGTTGATGAGTAGGAGCTGGGTGTGAGGATTTGGACTTTGAGGGTGGAGAGGAGGGAGGTCTAGGATGGAGAGTGGAAGGTTGTTGGATTGAGGAAGTGTTGGGTGAGGGAGAAGGCTTGGGTTTCTTTGTTTTCCTTTCTTCTCCAATCTTTCTTCCTCATCCTTCTTGACTTTAAGGTAGAGGGCTTGCATGTTCATGAAATTCATGGGACCTAGCCTCTTTCCACTCTCTCCTCTAGCCTTAAGGAAGTCAATCATGATCTTTCTTTCTTCATGGGATCTTCGGTTAAAGGCAATGGTCTTTTTGGACTTTTGTTTGGCTTTTTCTTCTTCTTCAGCCTTTTTCGTGTTTGCCAATTGACCCTGCTGACCCATGAAGGCTCTGTAGATTTCTTTATTGGATAGTTTCTCAAGGTAGTCTACATCCTCACCTTGAGAAATCAGAGCCTTTACCCATTCCTCTCTCATTTCTTTGGCTAGTTCAGAATCAGTTATTCTGAACTTAGCCTCTTTCTTCTTCTTCTTATGTATCTCTTCTTCTCTATCGAATTGTTCCTGCAGTTGAAGAGCAAGAGCTTCATCTTCTTCAATTTGATAAACTGCAGGAATCTTTACTTTCAGATCATCCAGCTGTTTTGCATACAGCTGGATCTGTTGTTCTCTGAGGAGAATGGCTGTGAGTCTGTCTTGAGCTTTCTTTAGTTCAGCCATCTCCTCTTCTTCTCTTCTTCTTCTTCTATCCTCCTTTTCTTTCTTCTCTTTCTCAATTCTTTCTTCATCTTCTTTGGTCATTAGTCCCTTTCGCTTATCTTTGTTGGATGCCTCTGCTTCAGCTTCATGGACCACAACAGTAGGTGTAGTAGATGCTGTTGAGATCTCAGCTTTAGCTTCATTGGCATGTTGGGGAATGGACAAGGGAAGGGAACTTTCTTCATCTTCTTTCCATTCCGTACCTGTCACTTCTTTCCATGCTTCTTTCATCTTTTCCTCGTCTCTTCTCTTTGATTCTTCTGCTGTGTTCAGTCAAACTGTTGGAGAAGAAAGAAAGGATAGGTCTGAGTCAGATCCAGATTCCTCTGTATAAAGAGAAGCCTTGATGATTTTGATCATTTCTTGACTTTCCAAGGAGTTTACATTGAAGATGAGTGATCTGAGCTCAAAGACTTTGTGTAGGAAAGCTGAAGGTAGGAGCAAGATCTCTTTGATGTTGATTGAGAGAGAAGATCCATTGCTCAGGAAGAAGGTGAAGTCATGGGAGTCAGTGCTTATCCATCCTTTCACTTCTACATCCCTGACCATTCTGTTGTACAAGAATCTTCTCCAGCAGATAACCTCTTATTCAGTTAAAGTACTGCTCCTGATTAATTCAAGTCTTCTCGGAGCAAGTCTTTGTTCTGCTGCTGATGAAGATTCAGGATAAGCTGCCCTATTTGCTTCTTTTAGTAGTCTTTCAAACCAAGGCATGTTATCCTCCATTAAGTCATAGAACCTGTTGATTGCAAGTTCTGCTGAGAGATCTGATGATGTGTTGACACATTTTGTCAGATACAGATTGAGAACTTGGAGGGCATTAAGAGAGTTCCAGTTTAGCTCTTCTACTCCACTAAACTCCCATCCAATCCAGAATCTCTCAGCTCTTTCATCATATCCCCAAGCTAGAATGGAATCAAATTCTAGCTTCTTTGAAGTTGGAAAGAGTTGGGGGGTTGATGAATGACTTATTATGGCTGTAGCTTCAGGAAGAAGGCTGAATGATGGAGGTGTGTCTTCATGAAGAGTTTCTTCTTGTAGCACCTCATCAACAGCTCGAACAACTAACTTCCAATCCTCAGTGACATCTTCCTCTTCATCTACTGAGTCTGGCAAGTCATGGATTTGAACAAAATTTAGGATTGGATAGGGAACTTTGAAACACAGTCTACTCTTTTATCCATTCTTCGAGGCTGTCAGCATCATCTTCCTTGGTAACCACCTCCCCCTTTTTGGTTGTATCAGTGAAAAGGGATATATCTATTTGAGTTCCCACTGATACAAGAGAGGGAGTAGGCACAATTGGGCATTGATGGGCTTCATGCATAGAGACTTGGTGTCTTAGTTTGGACACTTCAGCCTCTAGCATATCCACCCTCGCCGTCAATTCCAAGTTATGAAGTTTCAGGATGTCCTCATCCACAGTTGTGGAATCCTTGGAGCTAGATGGGGCCTTAGGCCTAGCCTCTGCATCCCCATCACCCATGGTTTCTTGGCGCCTGGGATTCCTCTCAGTGAGGGGAGTTTCCAAGGAAACATCCTCACTGTGAGTTGCCATGGTTGAGGTCTCAGCGATGTTGTCACTGTCCTCCTGGTCATTTGATGGACCAGCAGTAGTGACAGCCTCTTCCACATCCACTCTATCAATACTGCCAGAGTGAACCTTCTTAGGTGATGAATCTGGGTTGGGTGCGCCAGCAGCCAAGTCAATCAATACCTCCGATATAGTGGTTGTTGGAGAAGGTATATCATCTTGACCAGGTGCCTCTGCACTTAGGTTCAGAGAAGAGAAATAACGGAATGGCTCAAGCGGTTGCTCTATGGATCCGGGATGTGATCCTGATCCTAATAGAGAGGCTTCCAAGGAAGTCCCTCTAGTGTTGTGGTTATCCCTTTTGATATTCTCATCAGAATGTTGGGATTCTGAATGAGGGCTTAGAGGTTGGGTTTGGGCCTTGGAGGCAAGAGAAGAAGGAGTTCTCTTGCCCCTTTTCTGGTATATGTTGTTGCAACCGGGGCCCTGTGTTCTGGTTGAACGATAACATCCAAAACAGGTGTAAGTAATTTTTGTACCTGTGTATCCTTAATAGTATGCACAGGGGTTCGAATGGTGGAAGCAAACTGTTGTTCAAGATGTGAGGTGGAGGGTGTGGGATCAATATCACCTGGGATTGCTGAACTGTCACCCGGAGTACTTTGTATGTTCAGCATTGTAGATAACAATGGAACGTTGACCCCTGAGAACTTTTTGGAAACAGTTCTCATGCTTTGAAAAATATTATTTTTATGTCTCAACATGATGTAGATTCTTGCAGGTTTTGAAAGTTCTTTTAGTTCTTGATTGAAAACCTCCTGCAAGAATCTTGGGTACATAAAAAATTGTTGCTTTGCACCCTCTTGAAGGTTATATCTCAAACCCTCAAAGATGAGGTGTGCAAAGTTGAAGCCTAGGCCAGTAATCATACCATGGAAGGCGGAGGCAAGTGCGGAGCTCACTTGATGCCATCCACTTCTCTTCTGAGATATGCATTGGAGAAGAGTGTGGAAGAGATACTTCCATGGAGGGCCCATCAGCGCCTTCTCTATTGTATACTCATTTTGATTTCCAGTGTACCCTATGGATACAAAGGTCCTCATGTACTCGTCCTTTGAGTATGAGATGGCTGCTCCCTCATCTTGAAGCTTAAGATGTTTTCAGAGTATGGCTTCCGAGATGGTGATGTCCTTGCCGTCTACCTTGGCTTTAAGTTGGGGAATCCCCTGTTCGGTAGAGTAGATGGCGGTATTCCAGAAATCCTCCATATGAGGGATATATATGGTAGGGTTGGTTGTGAGGGCAAAATGGATCTTTGATCGACATAGGAAGTCGATCATATCATTGAATCCTTCAGATTTCTTTCCCTTGGTTAGGTATGCTGTAAGGTTATGGTACGGGGAGAACTTATCGTCAGGGTTATTAATGTCTGCCATTGTTGTTTGATTTTGGAGGGAAGGTTTGAAGGTTTAAGAATATGGAAGGCTTTGAATGTTTTAAGGATGAAGGGCTTTGAATGTGGTGGAGACTTGAGAGAAAGTGATGTTAGGGTGAAATTGAAGGTGAAGAGGTGGTAAGGAAATTTGATTTGTTCTTATAACGGCAGAGGAGGGAAAAAGCAAAATGACTTGTACAGTACAACCTCATTCACCTTTTACTGTTACAGCTGTAATACACCGAGGTAGTCATGGTAAAGACTGACGTTAATTTTTACAGCGGGTAAAAGTTAATTTGGACTTAAGTTTACCCATCAGCAGCAAACTTGGTTGCTGTGGATGAATAAGCCTGTCCGCTTCAAACTTGGTTGCTCCGGAAGGTTAAGTCTGTCAGCAGCAAACTCATCTGCTGCTGATGGATTTAATAGTCCGCAGCAAGGATGTTGCTACTGACAGTCTTAAAGTTATCCGCAGGAAACCTGTTCCTGCTGATCACTTAAAGCAGTCAGTTGCAAATCTTTTGCTGCTGAAGATTAAACATGTCAGCAGCTGAAGGACAAAAATGTTGCTGACTTATAACTTTTATTTACAACAAAAGACAAAACACATTTTAAAATAGAATTTTAGAGATAGATTTTAATCAAAGTTCATCATACCAATGGATTCAACTAAATATCTAAATCTAGCTTCATCAAAAGGTTTTGTAAACAAATCAGCATATTGCTTATTCGTATGAACTTTGGTTAAAATAATCCTCTTTTTCTCAGCTTGATCTCTTATGAAATGATACCTGTTGTCAATGTGCTTTGTCTTGGAGTGCTGCACCAGATTGTTTGTGATTGATATAGCACTCATGTTGTCAATGTGAATTGGAGTTGCCATGAAAGTCATCCCGTAATCCAGCATTTGATTTTGTATCCACATGACTTGTGCACAGCAACTTGAAGCTGCAATGTATTCTGCTTCAGTTGTAGAAGTTGAAACACATGTTTGCTTCTTGCACTGCCATGAAATCAGTCTCCCTCCCAGAAACTGACATCCCCCTGAAGTGGACTTTTTGTCCAAGTTGCATCCCCCATAGTCACTGTCAGTGTATGCATACAGATTAAACTTGTCATTTTTAGAGTACCATAGCCCAAGTCTTGAGGATCCCTTTAGGTATCTAAAGATTCTCTTGACGGCTTGAAGATGTGAAATCTTTGGAGCTGCTTGAAATCTTGCACAGAGATATACTACAAACATGATATCTGGCCTTGAGGAAGTGAGATACATGAGAGACCCTATCATTGCACGGTACTGATGTTGATCAGTGTCTTGGCCATCTTTGTCTGGAGTCAGCTGATGATGCACTTGCATAGGGGTTCTTACAGTAGAGCAGTCAGCCATTTTGAATCTTTCCAAAATGCTCTTTACATATTTGGATTGGCTGATGAAGATTCCATTTGGGACCTGTTTGACTTGTAGAAGCAAAAAGAAATTTAGTTCACCCATTGAACTCATTTCAAACTTTGAGTGCATCAGAATCTCAAAGTCTTTGCACAGTTGTTTCCTTGTTGATCCAAAGATGATATCATCAACATAAATTTGAACTAGTAAGATTTCTCCCCTTCATCTTTGATAAACAAGGTCTGGTCAATGGCACCTCTTCTGAAGTTGTTGCTTAGTAGATATCCTGACAAGGTTTCATACCAGGCTCTTGGTGCTTGATGTAGGCCATACAGAGCTTTATCTAGTTTGAACACTTAAGTAGGATGTGCAGGATCTATAAAGCCTGGAGGTTGTTTGACGTATACTTCCTCACCAATCTTCCCATACAGAAAGGCACTTTTTACGTCCATTTGATAGACAGTGAAATTCTTGGATGCAGCATATGCCCGGAAGATTCTGATGGCCTCCAGCCTGGCAACAGGAGCAAAGACTTCATCATAGTCAATTCCTTCTTCCTGAGTGTAGCCTTGAGCTACAAGTCTGGCTTTGTTCTTGACTACAATGCCTCTTTCATCTTGCTTGTTCCTGAAAACCCATCGTGTGCCAATAGCATATTTACCTGGTGGAAGATCAACAAGTTTCCAGACATCCTACCTCTTGAATTGTAGCAATTCTTCCTGTATTGGCTCAATCCAGCTGCTGTGTTTGAGTGCTTCATCTATCTTCTTGGGTTCCACCTGAGATAGGAAACATGAAAACAAGCATATATTGGCCTCGTGAGATTTGCTTCTTGTGAGGACTCCTTGGTGGACTTGGCCAATAATATTTTCATGAGGATGTTCTTTGCGGATCCTCTGTGCTGGTACCACTTCCAGCTGTATCCCTTGCTCCAGATTGCTTTGATTTTGATCAGGGGTCTCTTCATTCAGGGTGGAAGAGTCTTCAACATCATTAGCCACATCAATATTTTTAGCAATAGCATCATCAGCATCTACATCATTTACCGAAGAGTCTTCCTTTAGATTTTCAGTTTCAGACAGGCTGATGCTGGTTACATTAGACAGTCTTGTTCCTGCTTCACTTGCTTCAATTGGTTCCACAACTGATGGAGGATCAATTGATGGTCTTCTCAGACTGATAGAAGATTTGGGAAAATCCAGTCTGTATTCAGTGGATGAAGTGGAGGCAGGTGTTTATGTAGACATAGACTCCATATTTGAGAAGGTGAGAGGCTCAAATATTTGGGAGAAGGAGTCTATCTCAAAGAGCCAGTTTGGACCTTTTCCCTGTTCACAGACAATGTGTTCTCTACATTCCACATTTGCTGATTCTTCCACAATTCTTGTTCCTGAATTGAATACTCTATAGGCCTTTGATTGAGAGGAATAGCCTACAAAATATCCTTCATCAGATTTGGCACCAAACTTAGGCAGAACCCCATGTGTGATGAGAATGGTGCATGGACACCCAAAAGGTTTTAGAAACCCAATGTAGGGAACTCTTTGAAACCAAAGTTCATAAGGTATCTTGTTGAGGGGTTTGACAATGAGAACTCTATTTTGCACATAGCAGGCTGTGCTAACTGCTTCTGCCCAGAATGTGAGTGGCAGTTTTGAGTCAGCTAACATAGATCTTGCTGATTCAATTAGAGTTCTGTTTCTCCTTTCAGCAACTCCATTTTGTTGAGGAGTTCTTGGAGCACTATATTGTCTTTCTATCCCTTTGCTTTCACAGAAACAGTTCAAAGTGTGGTCTATGCCCTGATCACACCTTATGACTTTGACCTTTTGATTGCTTTGATTTTCTACCCTCAGAATGTAGGATTTGAGAATTTCAGCAGTTTCATCTTTAGTTCTCAAGAAGTATACCCAATAGAATCTGGTGTAGTCATCAGTTATCACCAGACAGTATGACTTTTTGCCCATTGACATGACATTTGTAGGACCGAAGAGATCCATACGCAGCAGTTGTAGTGGAGTATCATTTGTATTCAAGGTCTTGGACTTGTGAGAACTCTTGTGTTGCTTCCCCTTTAAGCACGCAATGCAGTGGTCTTCTAGCTGAAATTCTTTGTCAGGCAGCCCTCTGACAAGATTATTCTTCACCAATTTGTTAATAGTTTTGATATTAACATGGCTTAATCTCCTGTGCCAGAGAGCTGATTCATCAACTGAGGCTTTTGATAGAAAACAGGAAACACTCCCAGATGGAGTGACTTCATTCATATCCATTATATAGAGATTTTCTTTTCTCTGAGCAGTTAATAAAATGCTTTCTATAGGAGGTATGGATAAGCCTGGAGATAGTACAAAGCATTCTTTATCTGTGAAGAGCATCCAATGCTTTTGGTCACAGACCCGGGAAACACTCATGAGATTGAAGTCCAATTCTTTGACATAGTTGACCTTATCAATGCTCATTCTTTCGTTGGACATAGTTCCTTGTCTAGTAATGGATCCTCCCTTTGAGTCACTTCCAAAGGCAACATATCCTCCATTGAAATGTCCGAAGTTGGAGAGGATAGATCTGTTACCTGTCATGTGTCTGGAACAACCACTGTCTACCACCCAGGTGTTATTCTTATGACCTGGTTGTCCCTGCACATGATAGATATCTAATTAGTGGGAGGAACCCAAGAGTCTGCAGACTTGAAAAAGATGGTTATTAGTTTATCCTTTTCAGTATGTTTGTAGTCAATGGAACCAATGATAATGCTTGGAGATGGTTTGGCTTTCCATTGCTTTGTTGGTGATTTTCTAGTTTTCCTCACATTGTCAGCAGCGGATTTTGCTACTGATGTTTCTGGCTTGTCAACAGTAGATTCTGCTGCTGATGGCTTTGCTGGAGTGGCAGCATTTTTGGCTGCTGAAGGCTTTGCCTTGGATTTTTCCTTATCAGCAGTGGACACTCTTGCTGCTGATGGCTTTGCCTTGGATTTTGCCTTATCAGCAGTGGACACTCTTGTTGCTGATGGCTTTGCCTTTGATTTCCCTTTATACGCAGTAGACATTTTTGCTGCTGAAGGCTTAACTTTTGTTTTTTCAGATTTTTCAAGATCAGCAGCTGTTTTGTTTACTGCTAATGGTGTAAATCTAGATGAGCAGTTTGAAATCTGGTTGAAGGGATTAAATCTGCATTTGGCAGCAAAGTGGTTGGTTTCACCACAAATGATACAGGTTTGTTGAGGTCTTGACACCTTCACTCTTGGGGGAGATAGAGACTCCCTGAACTTAGTTGCTTTGGCCTCGTAGCTTCTTACCTTCTTGTTTTTGTTAGTCTTTTCAAAGACATGCTGGTTTGAATTTCTTTGGTATTCCAGGTAATGAAAGCAGGTGCTGGCAGTGTGGTTATATCTACCACACACAAAGCATGATCTCGCCAGTTTGTCTCTTGAAAGGTAGACATAGTCCTTTCTTTAGAACAGATCCTTGAAGTTCCATGGATGAGCTTTGTTATATTCAAAAGTGGCTTCTTCTAGGGTCTTTTGAACATATGGAACTTTTTCTCCAGGCGTATGACATATATCAAACACCTTCCTCTTGTGACCGGCTTTGACTGAGGCTTGGGGTTCGTAGATCCTGATGTCTCTCCCTTTTCAATGTTTAGCTTTCTTCCATCTGGAGGATAGCTGATCTTGATCTGTTTGAATGGGACAGGGGCTGGAATAGCTGGAATAACAGCAGGAACTTCAACACTATTCAGAGCAGCTTTAGATGGGGCTGCACTGGTTTCATCATGGTCTGAGCAGGTTGACTCAGATTCCGATGAGGTAGTGCAGTCTTCGACGAAAGGTTCATCCGTTGAAGGATCAAGGTTTCGGTTTGCAGTGTCAAGATTTGCAACATTGAAGCTTGGTTCGTGAATGGCAATATAGTCAGTAGGAGGAGGAACAGATTTGTACTGATCATTGTTATACCCAAGTCCAGTCTTTACCTTTTCATGGACTTGAATATCTAAAAGTCTTTGTAACTTTTAGGAAGAAAATTCATATTTTTCAACATGAACTTTCTGTTCTGCCAGTTCAGCTCTGGTAGCTTTTAGTTTGACTAGTAGATCATCAATCTGTGTTTCAAGATTAGTTTGTTCGTGTTTTAACAATGAAATCTCTTTCTAAAGGCAGTTAATTTTTTCTTTATAAGTATTTTCAACCTTTTTGAACTCAGATTTCATCTGATGAAACTCTTCATTTTGATCTATAAGGTTTTGGTTATGCTTTCTATAACCTAAAACTTTATCAATGCAAGCTTGGGAACAGAGATGTTCATATACCTGAGGCGGTATCTCAGTTGTGTCTGCCATAAGCGCTTGGTTGTTGGCAGGCAGCTCTTCATACTGGAAGCTCCAGTCGAAGTCAGAAGTTCCAACAGTTGCACAGGCTGCAGTTTGAACTGGAGGAGTAGCTTGTTGCTGTTGTTGTCTGGGTTGGGCTTGGTGAGCTTGTCTTGATTGAGGAGTAGCTGGATTTGCTCTTGGTGCCTTGCATTCTCTAGCAAAGTGACCAAGTAGGTTACAGTTGTAACATCTTAGTTTGCTTTTATCCAATCCAACTCTGGTGTTGGAGTTGTTGCTTGGAATGGGTCTTTTGGTTCTAGAGTAGAACCTTTTTGCTCTTATAGAGAGCATGGCATACGAGTGCTGTATGTCCATTTCTTCTAAGTCATCTGGATGAAAGCATTCCAGATCCTCCTTGATAAAGGACATGTTGCTTGAGATTTAAGAAACAAAAGCAGCAGAGGTTGAGGTTTGAGGAGGAGCTTCTAGGAGAAATGGTGAGGTGTTTGTTTGAGAGGTTGGAGTTTGTGGATGGGTGACAATGGGAGGATAATAGTTGTTGGAACTAGGACCTGAGTGGTCAGAGTGAAGCGCAGATGAGATGGTGGAGGAAGAAGAGGCTGATTGATGATTGGAGCTCCTTTCCTTGGCTTGAATCATTTCTAATTCATATGTTTTCAGCATGCCAAAGAGCTCTGTCATCTGGAGAGTTTTTAAATTCTCCGTTCTTCTTATAGACACTGTATATAGTGTCCAGCAGCTTGTGAGAGATTTGATAAACTTTTTAAGAATATCTTCATTCTCTAGCTTTACTTTGGAGCACTGCAGTTCTCCCACCAGGTACATGTACCTGTTATACAAAACGGTTAGTGAGTCACCTTCCTTCCGGACGAAGTTTTCGTATTGCTGCTTCAGGACATCCCTTCTGTTTTCTTTGACTTCCTCTGAGCCAGCAAACATCTTCTCAAGAGCCTCCCAGAGCTCCTTAGCAGTTTTGTAACTTCTGAAGTTTTGAAAAACTTCATTTGGAAGGCACATTTGGATAGCTCCTAGTGCCTTAAAGTCCACATCCATCTTCTTTATGTCCTCTTCTGAGTACTTGGAGGGCTCCTTCGGGACTACTGGTCCTCCAGAATCAGCAGAGGCCACCATGAGAGTGTAGGGTCCATCCCTGATGGATTTCCACATTCCGTACTCCTGATAACAGAAGAAGCTTTCCATGCGATTCTTCCACATGTCGTAATCTTCCCCAGATACCAACCTTGGTGGTCGGTTGATGCTGCCGATGTCTTCAAATCCATTGCTCTGTACCATCTTTGTTTTTGATTTTGGGTGACTTGATTAAAAAGAGAGTTTAGAATAGAACCAGAAGTGATTAAACAAGTGTGAGTTTGTTTAATCTGAGCCAAAGCTCTGATACCACTTGTAGGATCTTGAAAGTACAAGATGGTTCTGTTCTTAGTTGAAATTGGCGAAACAATAGCAACTACACAAGTATAATCGAGTAAACAGAAAGAATACTTATAAGAACACTGTTGTATTAAGCTTTTGCGAATAAATGATTACAAATAAAAACTCTATCAAGAAGCACAAATACAATAAAGTGTTTACACAGTATTTATACTAACTTAGAATCAAGACAGACCCTTGATTGTAGGGATCAAATCTAACACAGACCGTTGATCTTTTGTATAAAGCTAACAATACAAGTTTAGTCTAAGCTAGCTAACTTTATTGAAGCGTCTTCTTTATGCATCATTACTTGCATGCCTAGAGAAGAGCATTGTTGTCCGTCATTGGTTGCACCATTGAGGTTCCTTCTGCTTTGAGTGTGTCAGTAGCTTTTGCAGAAAGTTGTCAGTGACGCTTGCAAGGCTGGTCAGCTGCAACGTTTGATCTTCAATGAATGAATAACTATCAGCAGTAGAGTTGTTGATCAGCAGCAAGATGTGACCATCCAAAGCTGCTGATGATTTGCCTATCAGCAGCATCAAGTGTTGATGCTGCTGAGAAGCCTATCCGCAGCAACTCTGGTCTTCAGCAGATAAGGCTATCCGCAGCAGATTTGTTCTTAAGCAGAAGAACAAGTATCCGCTGCAGATAAGCTTATCATCAGCAGTTTGTTAGTCAGCAGCAAACTCTGAGATCAGCAGCATTTGTACTTAGAGAATTTTGTAGCCATCAGTCTTTATTTCTACACACACCACCGCGCATCCCTCTATGCTGGATTTGATGATCCGTATGGGTCAGCTAGGGTATACTATGGACGGCATGCGGCAGCATTTTCACGATCATCTACAGGACCCGTATGCTCACTAACCACATCAGCAGCCTCCTGGGCCATACAAGCAGTAGCCTCGCCCACCTTATCAGTAGCAGCTCTCTTCCTTTTGTATATATAGTTTGTGGTTCTTGACTTTTGACGTTGGTTCTTGACTTTTGACGTTGGTTTGTTTGACTAAGACACGATACCATTTTTACCGGTTACAGGAGTAACCGTTGACATGGTGGCACTGCCACCAACTTTGTTCGGCCGCCATTCTTTGGCGAATATTAGTTTAACTTTTCTTTTCAGTACTTACTTTTTGTGTTGAGCATTGCATAGCATTACAGGTGATACAGATTTTGGTTCATGCCTGGATATACGATCTAAGCAATTATGAGAATCGATTACACGCCCGACAATTACGTCTCATCAGGGGAGTATTAGTTTCACCACACTCTTATTATTCATGACACATATCATATTGCATACACTTATATTGTCAGAAACTAAGTGTGGGGTGGAACCCCGTTGATAATTTGACTGCCTGATCTTGTCTTAAGTACTACAATTGCATGATTAACAAATACCCAATTCATGAAATCAAAATTTATGTATAGAATTAATAAAAACATTTTCTAAAATAATTTAAAGGCAAGAGTCTTAAAAATCATTTGGCATAAACGGGCTTATAAAAACAGCAATTTGAAATACCATTGAAGTGAATCAAGGAAACAAATAGGGAAGATTAGGGAGCACAACAGAAAGAAAGAAATAAGTTTATGCACATTTTTACTTTATTACCCTTTACCTTCCGTTTCCATGTGAGAGATTTGAACCTATCTGAGCATTATCACAAATACATCAAGTTTTTTACGCCATTGATTATTGCATATTTCACATGCTCATTTTATTTGTTAGAGTGATTGCTAATTATTGTTTTGCATGTTAAAACTTGTATAAAATATACATTTCAGGATCATGGACTAAAAGAATGCATGAAAATGATTGAGGCATTAGGATTAACCCCTTTTCTTTAGCCTTTTCTTTTCCTTTACCTACCCTAAACGTTATCCCCTAGTTAGCCCCTTTGAGCCTAAACCTTTTCATTTCTAAACCCACATCTCAAAACCATTAAACCCGAAAAATTAGCATTTTTATCTTTTAACCCTTTTCGTTGAAATCAACTTGGCTATGAATGAAAAATGATTATCCACCAAAAGTTTATAGATCCATCTTATGTTCGAAGAAAGAAACTCATTTATTATGAAAAGAAGAATTATTATAAAAAGAAGAATTATTGTGATAAGAAAAAGGGGCAACCAAAAAGAAATTAGTAAATCGCCCAAGCTAGTGAAGAAATCTCATCAAAAGAGAATCAAACTTACTCAAAAAATTGGAGTATGCAAAGCTGATCAAAGTGAATGTATTAGGAAGAACCATCCGAACGGTTCATGAAGAATTGATAGTAATGAATAGTTCAACAATAAGAAGAAGTTGACATTCTTGAAGGAAGGGATTTGGTCTTGACGATCTGACCTTAAAAGAGTCCTTAGATTAGTCACAATGTCTAATCTAAGTTGGATAAAGAATCATTTACCTTTATCTTTAAGCCAAGTCAGATTTTCAACATTTAGCCACTATTCCCAATTACTTCCTACCCTAACCCTGAGCCAAACATTACAACCCTTTACAAAGTCCTCTTGATTTATGCACATATTTTATGCCAATTGATGGAGATTTGATTTCTATACAAGCCTATAATTATGCAAGCATTAATAATAGCACTGAGTGTTTTCCTTAACATACTATATCCATATATTTAACCCGAGTGTTGAGTGAACATTTGTGAGACTGTAATTTTGTGCATAATCATAGTTCCATTAAGAATGTTAGGCTTGCTACCCTATTGTGGAGAAATACTCGAAAGGTATAGCCAACAAATAATTGTTTTTAAAAGGGCCATTCAGCCATTTGGGACAACATCTTTGGATTAACATTTAATCAATACTTTACTTCTACGGGTATAATCATGCATGAGTTTGCTTGAGGACAAGCAAAGTTTAAGTGTGGGGTATTATGATATGACGTAAATTATACATGTTTTGCACGCATAATTATCCGCGAAATCATCACAATTAGAGACAATATGATAATAATTGATGCCTAATCCACTCATTTGTGTTCCGATAGGATAATTGACCCGGATTTACAAAAACATGAAGAAAACACTCAAAAACAAGGTAAAATCAGCATTCGGGGGCCAATTGAACGAAACCGGACGCAGGAAATCAAACCAGAAGATAAAAAAGTCAACAGGGACCAGACAAGGGCAATGCACGGCCTGCAAACCCAAATTTGGGTCCCTGTACTCCCCTGTACTGCCATATTCCGCACGTGAAAGAAATGGGTACTTTGCACGCCCGTGCAATCCAATGCACGGTCGTGCATTACCAAAATATTAGCCTATAAATAGCAAGCTCATTCTAGTATTTTAGGTGTCCATTACCTTGGGTTGGGAAGGCCCTAGATCTCTGCTAGAGGCGGAACTCCCTTGGTTTTGGTCCGTTTTAGCTTTTCCTTTGTTTATTTTATGTTTTTAGTCTTGTAATATGAAACGATTCTTCTTGTTCAAGCAAGCAAGAGACAACCTATACCCACTCTCCCTTGGTGTTGGAACACTTCCACACATTGTCTAAGGGTTAGTGGAGTCACTTGTAATGTCATTCATTGCTAGTTCTCTTGTGTTGCTCGAGTTGGTTGAACTTTAATTAATTAATGAAGTATTTTTAGTATGTTATGTTTTTAAAGTCTTTACAATGAGTTATCTTAAAAAGACAAGAATAAGTGATCTTTAAACCAATCTAATAATCTTAAATCTTATGAGTTACTTAAGCAAGACTTCTTGTTTGGGAAGCTTTTTCGATGTTTGTACGGTTTATATAAAAATCTTGGTGATAGCATGCCCAGTTAGTATAGATTTAATAATATGGGTTGATTGAATGTTTGGGTATTCAGCAGGCCGTTTGAGCCCTAACCAGACAATGCGGTTTATGTCGGTATTTCTTCACTTCTCTCGTGTCGGCTTGTAGAGGACTTCTAGCGGGAGCCATGGGGTTTGATATTGAGAATGAAAGTCTTATTTAGTTAAAATAATATTATAAGTAAAGACAACTATTTAAGAACATAATTTCTTCGGTCCGAGCATTCATAAAGTAGCTCTGGAGGGAGTTGCGCATTCCGACTTTCCAAAGGAAGTTACAAGACATGACGTACGTCAGTCACTGGATAATCTTAGTCCGAATAATGAATTGTGAGATACCGACGGACTTGAAACCCCGTTTAGGGTCCGTTATATTCATTAAGGAACAGTTGGCCGACCGTATCCACTGTTCCGTTACAAAATACTAACTCCTCTATCGAAAGGGTTAGTACTAGTAACTATGACCAACCTTACTTTAACTATAACATTAATTAACAAGGGATAACAACTAGAGTAACGTCTTAAACGAGATAACCTTTCTAATTACATTTCTTATCTTTTTATTTTCCTATTAAACAAAACCCATTTTCCAACTTATTATCCTAGTCACACAATAGCAAGGGTTGAGTACGGGATCCGTGTCCATGGTTCGATACTTGGTTCTTACCCATACCTTACTACGCTGCGATACGTTCACTTGCCTATTGTGTGTGTATTTAGTTGAAGTAACTATCATTTTAATTTATAAATTTAAAACCTGATTTTGTGTAGCTCTAAATAGAATATATTTATTACTAAAACTACGCCATCAAGATTTTGGTGTCGTTGCCAAGGATATATATATTTATATTTTTATCTACATATAAAAACACATATCAGCAGCTTTTTTTTACCCCTATAAATAGAACACTTGTCTTCATTTGTAGGTGGAGAACTTAAGGAACAAGAGAAATGTGATAGAGGTTCTAGCAGGGATGAGCTCTCCCGGCCCCCGTGAACCCTAAGCGTAAACGAGAGATGTGTACTCCTTCGGTATGTGGTCTGTAATGTGAGATGAATTCTTTGTTATGGATTACGTGTTGTTGTTTGTATGCTCTTTGCTTTTTCTCTGCTCTTCACTATTTCCCACACGAATCACAAACAGATCTGTGTATTTTCCACTGTGCGACGAGGCTCCTAGGACCTACACTATTTGTCTATTTGAAAGTTATGTGATTATATTTCTATTTTGTGTAGTAGTGTAATTGCATTGCATAGTAGTTGCATAGTAGAAAGTCATGCAGACATGCTAAAGTACAAGCCTTGCACTTCGGTGTGAGCAATGCTAAAGGAGTCTTACACTTCGGTGTAAGCAATGCTAAAGGAGTCTTGCACTTCGGTGTAAGCAATGCTAAAGGAGTCTTACACTTCGGTGTAAGCAAGAATGTCCTACCCTGAGGTGTGGGTAATGCTAAAGGAGTCTTGCACTGACGTGCAAGCGAGAAAGAAAGTCCCACCATGAGGTGTGGGCAGCACTAAAGTAAAAGTCTTACCCTGAGGTGTAAACAAGAAAGGGATCTAGTCCTCGGACCATGATCCATATGTGATAGTTAAAGTATGATAAAGTCACTTATCCTGTACAAGTGAAACGATAGACAGACAGAGTATAGGAGAACACCCTAACGGGTTTCCTCAAATCTAAAGTTTTATTAACAGACAGAATGTAACAGTTTTATAATTGTAACGTTGTAAAGTTTTAACGTAAAAGTCAAAGTGTTTTCAAAGAAAGTGAAAGTAAAGCTTATTTTATTTTTATAAAACTAAGCTACCTAAAAGAAATTTTTACAGTTTAAAGTAAAGTTAGAACTCACTAGCGTTAGCTGACTTTTAGTATGCATGACAGGTAGGAAAGGCAAAGCGAAAGAAATGTAAGAGAGCCGTGAGGGGTCGATAGCATGGGCATCGGGCTGCGGCATTGAACACTGACATTTCCAATCCTGATAGTTCATGATTTTAGACAATGATTTACACTATCATTTGTGGAATGTTTTAAATTTAAAGGCTTCCGCTGTAATAGATTCTGATTCCCCATGTAAGAACTATGTTTGTTATGTTTTGTGCCAACTATGAGATGTACCCGTTTAGGGCGTTTCAAGTTGGTATCAGAGTCATAGTTTGAGTGATTCAGACACTTGCGATAATGTCTGAACTTAAACTTAGAATGGGAGAAAGGAAAGGAATGTCAGTCAGAGAAGTCCGTCCATGGAAAGAAAGTAGACAGAAGGTAGTCAATGTCCTAACATAGAACATAGACAATAATGCCTTAGTACATATATTAGACAGTAAATGCTTTAGCATAAATAGTACATAGTATGCGCCTTAGCATAGACAGTAGACAGTATGTGCCTTACAGTAAAAACTCTGGACTCGAATGCGAAGGTTACGTTGATAGGAAATTTTCAGAACCCGAGTGTAAATTAGTAATTTCATACCGGTCTCTATAATTAATAATTTACCTTACTCGAGGTGCTCTAAATTATTACCTATCATGATAACATGAGCGTTCTTGTTCGCAGTAGACAATAATGGCTACAGGAAAGAGAGGTGGTCGCACTAGGGGTCGTACGGGTCGTAAAGGCCGACCGCCCGGTAACCGAAACCGTCATGAGGAAAGTGAACACTCCCGCAACGATACTGAATCGGTGCACGTGGAGCATAATGACAGTGGGAACCATGTGTCGGTTCATAACGATGCACATAACGAGGCGCTTGAGTTAGAACCGATTGTGAAGGAAGCTATCGCGGCAGAGGTTACTTCAATCTTGAAGAAAGTTCTACCGGAGGCACGGGGCAAGGCCCTTAAAGATTTTGATATATGGAAGAAAGAGAGGAGAGAGGAAAGCAGCAAGAAAACTGAAGTCACTGATAGTGGCGATTCTGATTATGAAATGGCAACGGGAGGTTGCATTTATAAGTCCTTTCGGGGGTGTGACCCGCCGAAGTATGATGGACGGAAAGATGATGTTGCCACTTTCGAGTGGATAGAGAGGATGAATGGGGTGATCAACATTAGTGAGTGTCATGACGACCAAGCGGTGAAGTTTGCCGCTCACTCATTCACTAATGAGGCTTTGAGTTGGTGGAGATCGATTGAAAGAATCAAGTCCTCTGCTTAGATGAAAAAGATGAAATGGGATGACATGAAAAAGCTGTTAATCACTAAGTTATGCCCGCAAAACAAGATTGACGGTGTTGAGAGAGAATTTCTGGGGCGCTGTGCTGGCAGTATGACTCATCGTAAGTACACCTCCAAATACCAAGAGTTGGCTCAGTTGGTTCCACATCTGGTGGATACTGAGGAAAAGAGGATCACGTATTACATCAAGGGACTACCACAGAGGGTCCGTGTGCACGTGAAAGCTAATGCTCCTACAAGCTTTGAATCTATGGTATCACTTGCTAGAATAGTTTATGATGACTTCGAATCCGCGGACCCATTGCCTACTGAGAAGAAATTGACCAATGTCGTTAAACGGCTAGCTAAAGAGTGGGCGGGGCCAGAGACGAAGAAGCTGAGGACTGAGGATGGGGTCGATTGTGCTAAGTGTGGCAGGAATCACTCTGGCGAGTGTCGAGTTGGGTTAAATATTTGCTATAGGTGTGGAAAGACCGGACACTACTCTCGAGAGTGTCTCGGGGCACAGTCATGTTTTAACTGCGGAATACCTGATCACATGGCCAAGGAATGTCGCAAACCCAAAGCTGCTGGCACCAAGAAGGGAAAAGAGGCCGAAAAGCCGAAGGCAAGGACCCGAGCGTATGCACTGATACAAGAAGAAGCCAGAGAAAACCTTGATGTGGTGTCAGGTACGTTCATCCTTGACAACACTTAAGTTTCAGTATTGTTTGATTCTGGTGCCAGTAGGAGTTTCATATCATCATTTAGGTGTAAAAGTATGAAATGTAAAATCACTAAGGTAGAACAAGCCTTTAATTTGGAAACTGCGATGGGCAAGACCAGGGTAGTAAATGAACTAGTAGATAATTGCACGATAAAGATACATGGCCATAGATTCCCAGTTAGGTTGTATGTTATGACCTTAGGAGGGTTTGATATAGTTTTGGGTATGGATTGGTTAACTGCCAACGAAGCCCGGATAGTATGCAGACGAAAGATAGTTCAGCTCAAAGCTCCAGATGGTAATGAGATTTTGGTTTACGGAGATCGCGACGGTTCATTAACAAACTTCATATCTATGATAAAGGCAGAGAAGTACATAGGGTGCGGATGCGAGGCCTACCTGGCCTATGTGATAGACAATGATGTAAAAATGAAAGAGTTGAAAGATATACCATTGGTATGTAACTTTCCGGAGGTGTTTCCCGAGGAATTGTCTGGGTTACCACCTGACTGGGAGACAGAGTTCCAGATAGACTTATTGCCAGGTGCCTAGCCCATGGCTAAAGTATCGTACCGACTTATGCCTCTGGATATGAAAGAGCTAATGATACAGTTGGAAGAACTTTTGGATAAAGGTTTTATCAGACCGAGCATTTCTCCATGGGGTGCTCCGGTTCTGTTTGTAAAGAAGAAAGATGATGCCATGCGAATGTGCATCGACTACAGGGAGTTGAACAAACATACAGTAAAGAACAAATATCCATTACCAAGGATCGATGATATGTTCGACCAACTACAAGGCGCCAGATGGTTCTCCAATATCGATATGCGGTCGGGATATCATCAATTAAAGGTAAGGGGAGAGGACATACCTAAGACAGTGTTTCGCACGCGGTATGGGCATTATGAATTTCGCGTGATATCTTTCGGTTTGACCAATGCTCCAACAGCATTCATGAGTATGATGAACCAGGTGTGTAGACCGACACTAGACAGGTCGGTGATAGTGTTTATAGACGACGTACTCATTTATTAGAAGAGTGAAGGCGATCATGCTTGTCATCTTCGAGAAGTACTAGAGACGCTACAGAAAGAAAAGTTGTATGCCAAGTTCTCCAAATACGCGTTCTGGCTTAAAGAAGTCCAATTCTTAGGTCACGTTATCAACGCAGACGATATTATGGTTAACCCGGCTAAGATAGAGGCAGTGCAGGAATGGGAAATCATGAAGACGCCAACCGAGATTCGGAGTTTTCTGGGACAGGCATGTTACTATCGAAGGTTTATTCAGGACTTCTAGAGAATAGCTTCGCCACTGACAAAGTTGACATGCAAGGAGGTAAAGTACGAATAGGGTCAGGCCCAGTCTAAAGCATTTGAAGAGTTAAAGAAGAAGTTGACCCAAGCCCCAGTGTTAGCACTACCCGACAGTAACGAGGACCTGGTGGTATATTCTGACGCTTCGGGATAGGGGTTAGGGTGTGTATTGATGCAGAGGGGAATGGTGATTGCGTATGCGTCATGACAGCTAAAGATTCACGAAGTTAACTACCCGACTCATGATTTGGAGATCGCGGCAGTTGTTTTTGCGTTAAAGATTTGGAGGCATTACCTCTACGGGGTGAAAGCACAATTTATTCGGATCACAAGAGCTTGAAGTATTTCTTTGAGCAGAAAGACCTAAATATGCGACAAAGACGGTGGTTAGAATTGCTAAAGGATTATGATTGTGAAATCTAATACCATCCGGGAAAGGCGAATGTGGTTGCTGACGCCCATAGCCGAAAGGAGACTCATTATCCGATTAGGGTGAAAGCGTACCAGTTAATAATAACACCAGATTTTATGGTAGATTTAGAGAAAGCACAAATAGAAGAGTTAAAGGAAAAGAACATAAAGAAGGAGAGAATGGTCGGTCAACAGGTAAAGTTGGAGATAAACACTCATGGAGTGAGGACTAGATGTGGTCGTATGTGGGTACCAAAGGGCGGAGAGCTTAGGGCCAAAGTACTCGACGAGGCCCATAAGTCTCGATATTCCATCCACCCGTGAACCACGAAGATGTACCCAGATTTGGAGAAAGAGTATTGGTGGCCTAACATGAAGAATGATGTGACAGAATACGTGAGCAAGTGTCTGACTTGCTCACAAGTTAAAGCAGAGCATCATAAACCATATGGGAAGATCCAACCTCTGGAAATACTTGAATGGAAGTGGGAGCGTATCACCATGGACTTTATTACAAAGCTGCCCCGCATAGCTAAAGGCCAGGATACGATTTGGGTCATAGTGGATCGTCTGAAAAAGAGTGCACATTTCTTGGCAATCTAAGAAACGTATTCATCTGAGAAGCTGGCAGAAGTATTTATCAATGAAATTGTGTCTCAACATGGAGTGCCATTTTCGATTGTATCTGACCGGGACACGCAATTTACATCGAGATTCTAGAAAAGATTTCATGAGTCAATGGGTACAAGATTGAACATCGGCATGGCTTATCACCCACAGAAGGATGGTTAGTGAGAAGGATCATCCAAACGTTAGAGGACATGCTCTGCGCATGCATTATAGACTTCGGTTGCAGTTGGGATAGTCACCTAACACTAGTAGAATTCTCCCACAACAATAGCTACCACACCACTATTGGTATGCCGCTGTACGAGATGTTGTATGGTAGGAAATTTCTGACCCTTGTCTGTTGGGGTGAGATAGGACAGAAAGAGCTGGGAAGCCTATAGGTAGTCACGGCAACCTCTGTGAAGTTTGATCAGATTAAGGCACGAATGAAAGCAGCGCAGGACCATCAGAAGTCCTACGCGGATCGAATTCAATGTCGGGGATCAAGTACTATTGAAGGTATCTCCTTGGAAGACGATTATACGATTCAGAAAGAGAGGGAAGTTAAGTCCATGATTCGTCGGACCTTTCAAGATACTGGCACGGGTTGGTGAAGTTGCTTACCGATTGGAACTGCCTGATGAGTTGAGTGGAATCCACCCTACTTTCCACGTGTCACACTTGCGCAAGTGTCGAGCCAATGAATCAGCGCACGTGCCACTTGATGACATTGAGGTAGTTAATAGCCTCAACTACATTGAAGAACCCATGGCCATTCTAGACCAGAAAGAGAAGCAGTTACGGAATAAAGTGATTCAGTTAGTTAAAGTACAATGGAGACATCGCAAGGCGTAAGAAGCTACTTGGGAAACCGAGGCGGAAATAAAGGAGTCGTACCCCTATCTGTTTAACTTATAACAGGTTTCGAGAACGAAACCTTTCGTAAGGGGGTAGACTTGTAGCATCCAGAAATTTACGATAAAGAATAAACGACGGTTCTTCAAAAGAAATAAAGAAAGAATAAAGGAATAGCGGGATCGGGGAAAAACGGGCTTTGGGCCGAAGAGGGGCGCAAGGGAAGGGGGAAGCGGGGGTTAAAAGTCACCTTCTCCGCCTTCCTCACTTCACCACCTTCACCCACAACCTAGAGAGAGTAGAGAGAGAAAGTTTCAAGAATCCACACCCAAGGCTCCCGATCATTGCTGGAACATCCTAGAGGACTGGAGAAGAAAGAATCAAACATTAACATTTATATTAGCATCCCACCTAGCTTGAAGCTTCAGTGCTAAGTGAGATAGACACAGTAGAAGTCAGGTGAATTCTTATTGCCCTTTTTTTTCTAAATGGTTTTGGGCTGGCATGCATACTGTTAAAGAGATAGTTTTCAAAGTTAAAGAATATTTTATAAGAATTATATATTTTTATAAAATGAAAGATAAAGTGTTAAAGAGTATTTTAAACAAGTTTTTGAAAGATAACAATGAGTTAAAGTAAAGAACAATAAAGGAGCTGTACTTCGGTACAGCTCGACAGTGACATTGACAGTGACAACGACAGCGACAGATACCATGTTAGATGCTTATGTGTTAACGTGTGCTATTTGTCTATTTGAAAGTTATGTGATTATATTTCTATTTTGTGTAGTAGTGTAATTGCAATGCATAGTAGTTGCATAGTTGAAAGTCTTGCTAGCATGCTAAAGTAGAAGCCTTACACTTTGGTGTGAGCAATACTAAAGGAGTCTTACACTTCGGTGTAAGCAATGCTAAAGGAATCTTACACTTCGGTGTAAGCGAGAAAGTACTACCCTGAGGTGTGAGCAATGCTAAATGAGTCTTGCACTAACGTGCAAGCGAGAAAGAAAGTCCCACCCTAAGGTGTGGGCAGCGCTAAAGTAAAAGTCTTACCCTGAGGTGTAAGCGAGAAAGGGATCTAGTCCTCGGACCATGATCCATATGTGATAGTTAAAGTATGATAAAGTCATTTGTCCTGTACAAGTGAAACGATAGAGAGACAGAGTATACGAGAACACCCTAACAGGTTTCCTCAAAGCTAAAGTTTTATTAACAAACAGAACGTAACAGTTTTATAATTGTAACATTGTAAAGTTTTAAAGTAAAAGTCAAAATGTTTTCAAAGAAAGTCAAAGTAAAGCTTATTTTATTTTTATAAAACTAAGCTACCTAAAAGAAAGTTTTACAGTTTAAAGTAAAGATAGAACTCGTCAGCGTTAGTTGACTTTTAGTATGCCTGACAGGTAAGAAACGCAAAGCGAAAGAAAAGTAAGAGAGCCGTGAGGGCTGGATAGCATGGGCATCAGGCTGCGGCAATGAAGATTGACATTTCCAATCCTGATAGTTCACGATTTTAGACAATGATTTACACTATCGTTTGTTGAATGTTTTAAATTTAAAGACTTCCGCTGTAATAGATTCTGATTCCCGGTTTAAGAACTATGTTTGTTATGTTTTGTGGCAACTATGAGATGTACCCGTTTAGGGCGTTTCATGATTTCGGTGTTAGGCATTAGATTGACTACTGTGTTGGTACGATGTCTTGTTTACGACTGATGTGTTAGGAGACCTGGTGAGAGTCTCGATTAGGGCTTGTCAGGTCCATGTCTAGGGGTCGGTTGAGTTAACCGAACTTCGTGTTGATACGTGAGGTAGCTTACCAGTTAGTAGTGTAGTATGTTCGATCCATGTCGGTGAGACTTTCTGGGTTATGGTTATGGGTTGAGTCTTGGGATTGTTGGACCCTGATGGGATAGTGTAGGTAACATGGGTTACCGATATGTTAATAAACGAAAAACCGCCTTATAAAGGACTACAATGTCCTGAGTTGAAATAAATGATATTTATGACAAGAAGGTTTCTATTTAAAGTAAATTGTTAGAACTCACTCAGCGTAGCTGACTTTGTATGTACGCTAGACTTTTTTACAGGTAAGTTCTGGTGACGTTGTATCTTGGCTTGGGAGCGGTGCTACTCGGGTTGGTGTGTATGCATTCGTACGGTAAGGTAAAGTAAAATAATGATTTTGAAATACGAATACAATTTTAAGTTAAGACTTCCGCTATATGTTTTTATAAAGAGTTAAATCTTTTTAAAAGAATACACTATGATGTGACCCAACTTTAGGGTGCCCGGTTTGGGGCCTTACACTTTACCACCGCTGACCGCCGGCCTCCCTCGCCGTCATCACCGTTGCTATTGCCGCCCTAGTGGGCTGTTCGGGTGTTTTTTGTGTTGCCGGATCTAGTCACCGGATTCTTGAGATCGAGGTGTTCCAACTTGGTTAGTTGTTAACTCGTACGGTACATTTATCTGCTCTAATATATGGTTAGGTCCCATTTAACACTCCTGATTTATCAACACCCGCCAAAAGAAATGATACGACAAACGACATAGATTTTGTTTTGAAAACAATAACCGACACTTCAAAAACGACAACAAGTTTAAACCTCCATAGGATAATTTAAATCAAATCTAATGAATCCTAATAGGGAGTTCTAACTTTAACTATTAACATACACCAAACGAATGAGAATCCAATTCCACCATGAAGCGTGACCTGAGACTTCAAACCGGAGCTTTACCTACAAGGAAACACCACCAAATAACCATTAGTAATGATACAAGTCCTAAGACCCCCACGAGTCCTAGTAAGAAAACCCAAAAATTCAGCCAACCGGCGTCTGCAAGAGCCAGCCCAGCGTCCTAACACCTCCCCCTGATCAGCTCACCCAGCTTTTCAGTTCTCGACCTTTTCGACCCTCCCGACTCAACCCCAATTTTTTTTAATCAACCAACAACATTTCATGAATGTTTTAAACATCTAACAACCTGATCATACTTCTTTGTGAGGTTCTAAAGACCTCAAACACATCAAACGACTATGTGAAGTTCATGACCTCAATTAACTTTCGAGTGAGGTTCTTGGACTTCAAACACCACAAACGACTTGTGAAGTTCATGACCTCAAATAACTACCGAGTGAGGTTCTTAGACTTCAAACTCCTACATATGAGGTTCTAAAGACCTCAAATGCCACAAAACGACCTTGTGAAGTTCATGACCTCAAATATCTTTCATGTGAGGTTCTTAGACTTCAAGTAACAACGACATTAGTGAAGTTCAAAGACTTCAAGCGACAACGACATAAGTGAAGTTCATGACCTCAATTAACTACCGATGAGGTTCTTAGACTTCAAATACCGACTCTTAAAACACACATACAAGTGTACAGACATGACCTCTATTCATCTTCTATAACCCTTACGTTATTTATCAACATGTGGGATTCAAAGACCCCAAGCCACCGTTTATACTTGTGAAGTTCAATGACTTCAATTAGACCTTATTCACCACATGTTGTTTGACTATACACCACATAAGTCAATTACCTCATTTGTTTGACTATATACCACATAAGTCAAATTCACCAAATTACCACATTTGTTTGACTATAAACCACTTAAGTCAAATTCACCAAATTACCACATTTGTTTGACTATAAACAACTCAAGTCAAATTCACCAAATTACCACTTTTGTTTTGACTATATACTACTTATGTCAAATTATCAAATTACCACTTTTGTTTGACTATATACCACGTAAGTCAAGTTCACCAAATTACCACATTTGTTTGACTATATACTACTTAAGTCAAATTATAATAACACACCATACATAAATAGAATTAACCACATAATCATATTTACATGTATCTACCATTATATCTATTACTAAGTAAGTGCAAGCACTTACCTTTAGCTAAAGAGGATCCCACTTGATCTTCAATGCTAGCTCTCACACCTTGATCATCTAGCAATCAACTTTCATTTAGTACTCTTATGATCTCAATTCATTCACCAAATTGAGATTCAAGACACACCTATGATCTAAATATCCACACCCTAACTTAGTTTGGTTAACACAACCTTAACCAAACCTCCAACACCCAATTTCAACCTTTCAACCCATTTTGACCCGTTAAGGAATCACCCAAGTTTCATCCAAAACTCTCAATTTACAAATCATCATAAAAATTGGGGTTTTAGGGTTAATTGTGTGTCTATTAACTCCGTAGACACTTACCCAACCTCAATTCAACATTCAACACATCCCCAAATCAAAAACCCCTAATTTGACCTCAAGAACCCTAATTTTTTCAAACATCAAATTAGATGTTAGAATCATGTAAATCATGATTCTCCACCATTTATAACACTCGATTAAGGTTTATGAACAACATTTAACCATAATCACCACACCAATTGACCCAATTTGGGTTTTTTATTAAAACCCACCAAGAACACCATTAATAGAGATGTATGATATGAAGATGGAGAAGATGAACTTACATGAATGTTGCTTAAAGCTCAAACATCCTCAAATCTACGATCTTTCACTCTTAAAATCCAGAAAATCAAGTTTCTTGGCTCATCCTCTCCTTCTCTTTTGGTTTTGATAAAACACACACAAACACACACTAATATGTGTTTGTTTCTCCCCACATTCACTAAAATGCAGAATATTATTAAATTTACATTTCAGCCCCTTGACTTCTGTTTTTTACCCTTTCTTCTAAAGATGCACCGTTAAAAACAAACCCTCCACTATGTTTTATTCTACTTTCACCCCTATAATATTATTTAGGCAAATAATACTATATTTTGGATTTTTGGTTCGTTACATCTCTAAAATTTTAAAACCCGTATATGAAACCCAACATTATTGATCGCCATCAATCTTATATTAAGTTCATTTAGTATATTTCTTGATCAAGAATCAAAGTAACTAAAAGTACCTACAAATGATTTAACTTAGTTTGACACGACCATGTGTACTCTTTAATTTGAATCATTGTAGGGGCCAAAGATCCAACTGGGAGGAATAAATTCCATGTTGATTACATTCACTCTCTAATGTCTTGCATCTTACCAACAATGTCCTTGATAAATGGCTAGTTAAAGAACAATGTTTGACCATGTTAAAATATAATATTCCTGAGACGGAAGAACCATTAAGTAACACGAGTATAAGGATACAAGAATAATACCATTTTCAAAACCCACTTATGATGTTGATTCATGAGATGATCTTGAGGATGAGTCTTGTCCAATATTTGTTCTCTAAAAAACGTATGTTGATCCAACCAATTGCCTACTTTCATCATCTATGAAAGTCATCCATTGGATTCATAAGATTACTAATTTTATCAATCCCGCGATCAAAGAAGCAGTTTTCAATCACTGTCACCATTTGACTCCCTTTATGACTTTATACGGGACAAAAACTAAAAAGTTTCTTGTGTTTCCATTCAAAATCAATAAAATACAAGGTGAGACACATATAAGTAACTGTTGCAATGAAGTCACTTATCCGTGGTTAATTAGAAAAATACAATAATGAACCATCTTCTTGTAATTTCTTCCTTTAATCTAGATAAAGTTGGTAAATATATCTTCCAATAGCATTCCCACTAGTTGCTTTAGATCGAAGATTTAACAAAGACAATTTACCGGCCGCAGCTTCATTTCTAACTAGATATTTTCTAGTGGTTCCATTTTTGTTACCATCACAAGCAAATGTTTCACTAAGACAATATTACACCTTGGCCGTGGAAAACCATATTTGTCAATATAGTTAACAAACCAAAGTTTGTTACACCTTAAGCAAATCCAACATCGGCCGTGGACAACACGTTTTGGACACATTAGCAGTGGATGAGAGGAGAAATCAACAGTTAAACGTGCTCAGGTGAGAGTAATGTTCGGATGAGTGACCTCCTTGGAAGTCTCCACCCAAGCAACCAAAAAATAAATCCGTGGACTCCTAGTGGTCAAAACAGACAATATTGATGGTATGGAAGGTCGGATGTTACAAAGTCATTTTTTATTGCCTGAAGTTTTTGTCGTCTTAGGTTGATGTTGGTTTATTTTCTTTGATTATCCGTGTTTATGTAGGGAAATATGTCTATTATTCTTTATAAGTTATAAATAAATATAATAATAGATATCATTTCTACTAAACATATTATAATATGATGTAAAATACATGTTACATAAACGTAAAAGAATCCAAATAGTGTTGCAACAAGAAGAGTTAGATTTGACCGAGGGAAATATCCATGTTTATGTAAGAAAATATGTCTATTTTTCTTTATAAATAAATATATTCTCTTTATTTTATGAGTAACAATATAACAAATATTATTGGTACTAAACATAGTCCGATAAAAGGTAAAATACGTGTCACATAAACTTAAAAAAACAGAAAACTGTTGCTACAAGAAGAGTTGGCGTTTGGTTGGCTGAAATTCATTGAAATTGGAATTTAAATTTTATTTTTTAATGTGTTTGGTTGGCTAGAAGAAAGATTTGGAATTGGAATTAATTCCAACCAAATCCCACACTTGATAGAATTTAAAATCCTCCAATGTTTTGAAGGATTTCATAGGAATGTTTTTAAAACCCGTAAATAACCCCAGCCTCTACCACCAGTCATCAACCAGCGCAGTGTTAATCAATCACTGTCGCCGACCCACTGCCGTCCAACCGACGCAGTTTCCACGTCACCTGCCACCACCCACGGTCATTTGCCTCCCGCCACCCAGCGACACCATCGCCATCAATGTCGCTCGCAACCACCACCGACTGCCTCCGTTGCCCCGTGAGTTTAATTGTGTTTATATTGTGTGTGTGTGTGGGGTATCAACCAAGCTGTATGTTTTTGTATGTATAGTGTGTATATTGTGTGTGTGTGTATTGTAGTGTGTATTGTAGTGTGTGTATGTATATTGCGTGTGTATTGAAGTGTGTGTGTTTTGCAATGTGTGTGTATTGTGTGTTTTGAATCATTCATTTGCTTTGTTTTGAATGTTCATTTTTAAGGGGTAATTTTGTCCTTTTATGTATTTTTACATGCTAATTCCATAACAAATGTATCACTAAACACATTTTAGATTTTCAAGGTAATCCTTTAAATTCCAATTCAAATTCCATTTCCAATTCCAATTGCAACAAATTTCGCAAACCAAACGTCCCCTTTGATTTGAGTAACGCTTGTGTTTAATGGAGTCCCATTAAAATATATTACGGATCTGAAAGTTCATTGGTTTTTTTAGTTGCAACTAATGGTTAATATGCCATTAACTTGTTTAATAAAACATACATTTTATTTAATGGCGACAGTTCTCAACAACTCGGTTACAAGTCAACATGAAACCGTAATTAAGCTGCGGACCCGAGTAATGGTATCAAGCTGTTGAATTAGTGTCCCTCCCAAGTGGTAAGGGTTCAAGTCCTGTTGTAGACAAGTGATATAGATTTATGAGTAGATTTAATGGGCGTGTGAGTTTGCCGTTAAAAAAACCCACTTCAAGATTTGTTCACCCACCTGTGTTGGACAAGTTTTAACTCCTTTTTCATTTCAAGTTCCATATTAAACAAATTACTTTGAGAATTAACATATCATTCACCTTAACTCAATTTTGGACAAATTTTGGCTCGTTGTGAAGCATCATCAAGTAGTAGAATTTAACTCATAAATTATTAATTTATATCTGTTATACAAAAATATATTATTTATATTAAAAGTTATAAAAAAATATATTTTCAACTAAATATTCCCAATACGACATCCGAAAAATACACAAATTGTGTCATTTACATTTTTTATTTATACAATATAGACATCATTTAGTACGGGATTATTAAATGGTGGGTCATATGCAGGGTGCATATTTTGAAAAGGACATATATCATGCCATCATGGGTAGATTTTTAAAAGGACATGTGCAACCAGTCTTCAACCAATAATGACATTATTATAGAAAAATATACATATATCATGCCATCATGTGTAGAATTATAAAAAAAAAAAGAAGATTAAAATCAGTGTCAAACGAATCTTCAACCAATAATGACATTATTATGATGTAGAAATGTTTCGCCAGGGGAAACATAATATTCTAGGAAATTTCATGACTCACTTTGCATTTCGAAATAACTAATACATCATGTTGTGCAACTAACAACCTAAGACTATTTCTAAAATCAAAACTATATATACATACAAGATACATATTTCAGACTAATATGATCAACGATTCTTAGAAAAGTTTAAACTGCTTGAGGGGGACGGGTGTCTTCTTCATTATAAAGAGCATTGAAGAAACTAAGAGTGCGTTTGGTTCACGAAATTTAACGAAATTCAATAGAACTGAAATATGAATTTCATTTCTCAATGTATTTATTTCGCAAAATCTGCTGGAATTGAAAGAATTTCATTCTTACTATGTTTGGTTGAGAAATGAATTGGAATTGGATTAAAAAGAAATTCAACATTCCTTTCAAATTTTAATGGAATTCGAACAAAGGAATTGGAATCTCTGATCACTCACTGACATCGCATCCGCCACCACCACCACTACTGTAGCTGACCCCGCCTCCACCAACTCCCTCGCCACCCCCTCCACTAGCCATCCTCTCCACCGCTATTGTCGCCGCTGCCACTACAACTGCTCCTACCATCACCTCGCCGCCATCAATCCTGCAACACCCGTAGTCTGCTCGTCACCTCCAGCCCTCCCCCCCCCCCCACCAACTCCTTTTTGATGCCACCACCCCTAGCATCTTCGCTACGGGCTCCAACCCTGCCCTCACCACTATGCCTCTCTGTCTGTTTGTTGATGATGGTTGTGCTAGTAGCGACAACGTCAATGATGGTTGCGGCAATAAACGGTAAGTGGTGGAAATGGCAGTACCCTATAGGCTAGGAGTGGCGGTAATGTGGCGATGATGGCGGTGGCGGTGAACGTGTGGGTAACGGTGGTGGATGGGCGGCGACAATGGCGAAGGCAATGGGGCAAGAGGGGGTGGCGATGGGTGGGGTGGGCAGAGATGGCGACATCCGGTGGGTGGTGGATGCGATAATAGATTTCGATTCCTTTATTATTGGTTTGTCACACAAATGTATTAAAATTTTAGATTCATTTTATAGATTCTAATTCATTTAAATTACAAATCTAATTCCTTCAAATTTTAATTCTTTGACAAATTTTAATTCCTAAAAAAAATCGTGAACCAACCATAAGTAGTTAAAAAAAATCGTGAACCAACCATAAGTAGTCGATTGATTTCATGATGTTCCACTGCTTTCCGCCTATACTAAGGATGTAGAATTGCATGGTCTGGGTTAAATTTGGTAGACTTTATAGTATTCATATCTATGCATCGAATAAAAAGTAAGGTCACAAACCCTTAAGGGATTAAAAGTGTATATATATGGTAGGGATCATCTTAGAACTCCCAAATTTTGTTAAAACTTGAAAAACCAAAAACAATCATTTACTTTATTTTAATTTTTCATTATTTTATACTATATGGGTATTAAGGTAAATTACATGTTGATTTCTTTTCGGTGAGAATTTCAAATCCCTTGATTATCTCCTACATTCAACTCTATCTAATATTCGTAATATCGTTTAAATACAATCACAATATTCTAACAAGTCATTTTAGTGTTAAAGATATGTTTATGGTGACTAACACACTTATGGGCATTGTTATATGTTAGTGAGTTACTTTAAGTTACACAAAGTCACATTAGGTCATAACAAATCATTTCGTTGTTAAAGACATGTGAAGGATGACTAGTACATTAGTGGGTCTTAAGGGATTTGGTCGTGTGTTAGTGAGTTATTGTAGGTTACACAAGGTCAAATAGGTCATAAGAAGTCATTTTAGTGTTAATGACATGTGTATGATGAATAATACACTAATTGGCCTTAATGGGCCATGTAATGTGTTAGTGTTTTTTTTAGTTTACACCAAGTCACATTATGTCATAACAAGACATTTTGGTATTAAATACTTCTGTATGATGACTACTACACTAATGGGCCTTCCCATGTGTTAGTATGGATGGCAAAACGTGTCTATACGGGTTAGGCAGGTTGAACCCATTTAGACAAGATATTAATCGTGTCTTAATCGTGTCGACCCGTTTATGACTCATATCCCTTTAACTAAAACCCAAACCCGTTTAACTTCGTGTTGTGTCATGTAAACGGGTCGTACAAAAAATTGTCAGCCATATTGGAAACTGAAATGTTAGCGCTGGAAAGTGAAAACCGAAAGACTAGCGTTGGAAAGTGGAAACTAAAAGGTTAGGTTATCTAATATTCTAATTTATTTTTATATATTTAATCATTTACAATATAAAATTATTTAGTTTTGATAAATAGGTTATAAACAGTTTGTGTTAACATGTTAACCATTTAACACAATTAGTTAAATGGGTCTAATCATGTCATAAACAGGCTAGGCGGGTTGAATCCGCTTAGACATGATTTTAATCATGTCGACCCGTTTATGACCCATATCATTTTAACTCAAACCAAACCTGATTAACTTCGTGTCGTATCGTCTAAACGGGCCGTGTCAGAAATTGCCTGCCCTATGCGTTAGTGAGTTTTAGGTTACTCAAACTCACATTAGGTCATAACAAACCATTTTGGTTTTCAACACATGTATATGATAACTAGTACATTAAAGGGTCGTTTCGTGTGTTAGTGTTGGAACTATATGTCTAAGACACAACATATGACAACGTTGACATATGATACCAAAAGGTCACACATCAAGCAAATACTTCATATACACGTTTAAACCCGGTTATTATGTCAAGACCATTATTATTAAGTAAAATGATAATACGTGTTGAACCATCACATATTATTATGATATTTTATAGAGTCACATAAAATATACATATAATATGTAAGTATATTAATATTTACATAAATGGTTCAATGCAAGTATTATAAGTTTTGTGACATGAGCTTTGTATAATTCTTGAACCATCTTTACATATGTTATTTTAAATGTGTAACATTTATTAATTCCACATGTTTAATATGGTTTATATATATAAATGATGCAAAAGTTTATAAAAATAAAAGATGTAACGTTGGCAATTGATTTAAATCATTAACCACTGTGTAATAATACATGTCATATTCACCTTCTCTCTCCTAATTGATTCATGTGGCAAAAAATAAGCATGGGAAACCATGCTTCCTTGTTTGACTTCTAAACTCCATTCCCCATGTACTACTTTAATGGATTTTGTACTTCATGTCCCCAGCTCTCCAAGTCCTTGTGCATAAAAGAGATCAAGTGATTCCATTTGAGTGAGTGAGTGAGGGTAAAAAAAAACTACTTATTAGTGGAATCGTCTCACATATATATATATATATATATATATGTATAAAATGTAAAAAACCTAAACCCCCTCCAACCCTACCCCGAAAAGCCTAAAACCACCACCCCCAAAAACCTAAACCCCCCCATCCCATCCCACAAAAACTTAAACCCCTCCCCATCCCACTCCCCAAAAACCTAAACCCACCCCTACCCACCCCCAAAACCTAAACCCCCCACCCCCCAAAAAAAATCTAAACCCTAACGCTAAACCATAAGGCTAAAACCCTAAAATTTAAACGTAAAATCTAAACCTTAAAAGCTAAACCGTAAAAGCTAAGATGGTAGAGTTCGACAAGACGGTTCCAACGCAGCTGAAATTAGCTCAATCGGAGTTCGTTTGATATCGTTTCTTAAGGTTTTTGTCATTTTCTTAGATTTCTTAGCAAAAAACTACTTATTATTTAATCCTCCCCTATATATAGGGGAAGAATCCTAGGAAAACTCATTGTTGATGAGTAAACCAAAAAACTATTTATTAAATGTAAATAATAATAATAAAAAAATCATAACTCAAAATATAAATCAAAAACTAAAAAACTGCTTCGGAGACATTGTTCCCCACGTCGTCCTCTTTCCAAAAAAAAATAAAAAATTAGCGCCCTACTACATATGTGTAGTAAGGTTATCTTTTAGGTTTAGTTTTTTGGGTTTAGTTTAGCTTTTATGTTAGGTTTTTGGGTGGGGGTTCAGGTTTTTAGGGGGTGGGGGGTTTAGGTTTTTGGGGGGTTGGTGGGGGTGGGTGGGGTGGGTTTAGGTTTTTGGGTGGGGGTGGGGTGGAGGGTTTAGGTTTTTGGGTAAGGGTTAGGTTTTTAGGTATACTACACATATGCAGCACCTTTAATGAAAAGTTTTTTGGTTTTCTCATTAAAATAAGTTATATATATATTTATATATATATATTTATATATATATATATGGGAAGTTTCCTCTAACAATTGGCTTTTTGCTAAGAAAATGGGGTAAACGTACTCCGATTGAGCTCATTCCAGCGCCGTTGGAACCGTCTCATCAAACCATAACTCGCCCCCAAAATCCTAAACTCCCCTCCACCCGCACCCCCGAAAACCTAAACCCCCCCTCCAACGCCACCCCGAAAAGCCTTAAACCACCACGCTCACCCCCCAAAATCCTAAACCCCCCACCCCACCACAAAAAAACTAAACCCACCCCCACCCCCGCAAAAAAAACCTAAACCCTAAAATCTAAACCTTAAAAGCTAAACCTAAAAGCTAAGATGGTAGAGTTCGACGAGACGGTTCTAACGACATTGAAATGAGATCAATCGGAGTTCGTTTCTTAAGTTTTTTGTCTTTTCTTTGGTTTTTTAGCGAAAAACCCATTCTTATTTGAAACTCCCCATATATATATATATATATTGCTTATTTTAAGCTCCTTATTGACTTTTGTAATATATATATATATATATAATTGTTTTTGTAATTTAAAAATAAGAAAATTTGAATTGAAATCTGAAATATTATATATATATATATATATATATATATATATTTATATAAGTATATTTTTAATTGTTTATATATATTTTTAATTGTTACGGATAACCGTTTACGACTAAACATTATTAATTGCTCGTTGCCCAAAATGTGACTCTTTGGATCGTACCTCAATATTAACGTTGATTTAATCGATGATCGGACATCCTATATCCAACAATCTCCCACTTGGACGATTCATCGATTAATCGGTTCAACGTAGACAGTGGTTGACGCCTAACTGCATCTCACTACCCCTATCAAGGTATGACGTATTACAATCGTCAACTATTTCCTTGTGTTCAAATAACTCTTACTTGACCAAGTACAACATGCATGGTAAACATATCTTTGCATCCTTTCTGTTTAGGGCATCCATTGAACATGAGACATGGATGCAAGTCAATTATCGTATGTTGTTCAACTATTCTTGTTCTCGTCTCCAATTCAAAGTGGTCTAAACAAACTACTCTTAGTTTGAGAGTGGCCACGCATTTTATACCAGTTCAAATTGACGAGGGCGCCAGAATGTTCAACTCTTGATCAAAGGAGAACATAATTCCTTTGGTCACATACAACTCTCACTTAACTTCAGATTTATTCGCAATCACACCCTTATTACTGCCTATCACGGAACAACGTTAAATATGGTCAAAGAACAAACTTTAGTTAAAGTTAGTTCAAATATGTGCCTCGAGTCGAAGGATCGATAGATCTTACCATATTCTCTAAATAATTAATTACCGAATTGATCGTTTAAATATTTCTCTAAATATTTTTTTACTGAATTAAAATTCCACGATTAGTGAACCATAATGTTTACGACTAAACATTATTAATTGCTCGTTGCCCAAAGTGTAACTCTTTGGATCGTACCTCAATAGTAACGTTGATTTAATCGATGATCGGATATCCTATATCCAACAATCTCCCACTTGGACTATTCATCGATTAATCGGTTCAACTTAGACTGTAGTGGACGCCTAGCAGCATCTCATTGCCCCTAGCAGGGTATGACGTATTACAATCGTCAACTATTTCCTTGTGTTCAAATAACTCTTACTTGACCAAGTACAACAGGCATGGTAAACGTATCTATGCATCCTTTCTGTTTAGGGCATCCATTGAACATGAGACATGGATGCAAGTCATTTCTCATCCAATTCAAAGTGGTCTAAACAAACTACTCTTAGTTTGAGCGTGGTCACGCATTTTATACCAGTTCAATTAACGAGTGCGCCATAATGTCCAACTCTTGATCAAAGGAGAACATAATTCCTTTAGTCACATACAACTCCCACTTAACTTCAGATTTATTCGCAATCACACCCTTATTACTGCCTTTAACGGAACAACGTTAGATATGGTCAAAGAAAAAACTTTAGTTAAAGTTAGTTCAAATATGTGCCTCGAGTTGAAGGATCGATAGATCGTACCATATTAAAAACTTCTTAAGACTTTGATCAACAAATATAGTTTTGAAATGAGTTACGTCCGATATTCATTCTATAATGAATATTTATGAATATCCAACTCCTTGGACTTTCATTCGAAATGAACCAATCATCTAATTCACAATAGTCTTACATTAAAATTGATTCCCATGAAGCTGATCGACTACGGACATTTGGAATACAATATTTAAGGATTCTAAAACGTATAAAATATCTAACATAGAAACATTTATTTATAATGCATTTAACCATTAAATTAAAATAAAATACCAATGTAACTATAAAGTTTGAAAGCACCAAATACTAAGTTACAGATCAAACCCATTGTCTAGCAAATCTAAGACCTATCTTATCAACATGCTCCTCATGTTTAGCTTGAAGCATAGGCTTAGTGAACGGGTCCGCTAGATTCTGATCTGTGTGAACTTTGTTTAATACGATGTCTCCCTATTCCAGTATATCTCTGCTATAATTAAATCTCCTGAGTATGTGCTTTGTCCTGTGGTGTGACCTTGGTTCCTTGGCTTGAGCTATGGCACCAGTATTGTCACATAGTATCTGGATTGGTTTCTGAAAGCTAGGCATTATTCTGAGATCAGCAATGAACTTCTTCATCCTAGCAACCTCCTTTGCAGCTTCTGAAGCGGCAATGTATTCTTACTCGGTGGTGGATTGAGCAACAACACTTTGCTTGATACTTTCCAAGTAATTTCACCACCGTTCAGAACAAACACATATCCCGTCTGTGATCGAGAATCATCTCGGTCTGTCTAGAAGATAGCACCAGTGTAACATTTAACAACCAATTCTTCTTCCAGTACTCCATATATCAAGAACATATCCTTAGTCCTTCTCAAGTACTTAAGGATGTTTTTCACAGCTGTTCAGTGACTCTCACCTGGATTCTGTTGATATCTACTACTCATGCTTAATGCGTACGATACATCGGGTCTAGTACATAGTATGACATATGAGACGCCCCGATTCCCGAATTGCCTCGTATGTTGGATTTACTCTTTAGCATCATAATTTTATTAACGGAAAGGATTTCTGTTATTGCAACGGAAACATAATGTACAAACAGATAAAGGAAATATACAATATCTGTTTACAGCTATCTCTAATTTGGATGTCAGTCTTGTCGGTTCAAGTAGTTTTCATCTGCCTTAAATCCTTTCCTGCCTCTTTAGAACTTAACCTGGAATACAAGCTAAAACATGTCAGCTTACGCTGGTGAGTTCTATCTTTATCGTTTATCGAATAGTAATCCGGTATTTGAAATAATTTCATAAACACATTTCTTTCGTTTCTTATTCTTTTTTCTTGGGTCCTAACTAATAGGACTCTTTCTTTTTTTCTTAATGCTTGTGTGATGGCATTGCCCATAGGGCTATTCCTCACAAGACTCATTACTTATACTTGTATTGTTACAACACTTCTTTCTAGTATTAGCATGGTGATTACCATACCATATATGTATAGGTAATATACATAGATTCATTTACTTTCTACTCTTTAATTTACATTTTTATAATATTTATATTTTCATCTATATTTCTAAGTGACAAGCCATGACAAGCCACAAAAGCACTATCGGGGGTCCCTCTTCTGTGGATACCAATGAACATGCGGCCTACCACTAGTAATTTCTCATTAGACTGTCCTCAAAGTGATCGTCATCACTTGAGTCTTACATACACTGTACAGTGGGATCCTCTACCTTTATCCCACAAGAGACTAAACTTTCTTATTGGTTATATTTCCACTTGTGGCATAACCCCTCTTTAGACCATGAGGTCAAAACATTCTTTAGGGTGACATTAGATGCCAAATCCTTGATCTTTAATGTCCAGACATTTTAAAATATTTCATAATGGACTTTAAACTTCCTTTTTAAAGGTTTCCTTTAAAAGCGTAATGACTCCATATGTTAAAAACATTTGAAGTCAGAGCCTCATGAAACTTTCATAAACTTTACCTTAGCTTGTCTGCCCGCCCAAAATAGTAAAACATTTAAAAGTGGGCGTTATAGAACTCAACTCTAGCGTTACTCCTCTTTGTTTAACTCCTAGCCTCAAAACTGCACGCCTCTGTGCTCGACTAAAACCCTAGTTCATTATTATAGCACTTAGACATGCATATTTTAGCTTAACGGAATTAACCGAACTTACAAGAGCTAGTCGAAACCTTACCTCGTTACTATCTACGGCTATTTGATGCGAAAGATCGGAGAACCGGACCTGGAAATGCGAACCGGGGCCTCGGGGCACGTTTATCAAGGTAATGTGTGTGTTTCTGTAGGTGTGTGAGTGTGTTGGATGTCCTAAAACCGAGCTCATGATCGATCTATTTATAGGCTGCTTGTCGGGTTCATTTCGGACCGTTATACATATGGATGTCGGTCCGACATCCATATGAGGTGGCTTATTTGCTTGGCGAGCACATAGCGGATCGTTTGCGGCTGGGATATCTGTCCGATATCCATATTGCGGCGCGTTGGACCGTTATGGGTCTAATGTCAGTCCGCTATCGACCTTCCATGCATCAGACTTCAATGATTAGTCACCCGACACGTGTCACCTCCTGGGGGATTTCTTGCGCCCTACATAGCGGACTGCTATCTTTATTATGCCGGTCCGACATCGTCCATCTTTCACCACTTTTCATTTTCAGCCCTTGTTCTTTGGGGTGTTGCTTGTTCTAGTCCTTGGGTTTATTAATTTTATAAAAATAGGGGTGTTATAAATCTACCCCCCTGATAAAGGTTTCGTCCTCGAAACCTGTTATTGTCTAAATAGGAATAGATATGTCTTCATCATATCCGCTTCTGTTTCCAATGTGGCTTCTGATCCTTTTCTGTGTTGCCACTGCACTTTTACAAGTCTGACAACCTTGTTTCTTAACTACCTTTCTTTTAGGTCGAGGATAGCCATAGGTTGTTCAACATAATTTAACTTTTCATCTACTTGTATATCAATTAATGGCACGTGAGAGGTTTCGTCTGCTAAGCATTTTCGCAAGTGCGATACATGGAATGTTGGATGAATTCCACGTAATTCTTCAGGCAGATCTAACCAATAGGCCACCTCTCCTACCGGTGCTAAGATTTAGAAAGGTCCGATAAATCGTGGACTTAACTTACCTCTTTCCCGAAATCTTATTATTCCTTTCCAGGGAGATACTTTTAGCATAACATAGTCCTTTTCCTGGAATTCAATAGGTCGACGTCTCTTATCAGCATAAGATTTTTGTTGATCCTGAGCAGTCTTCATACGTTCTTTTATCTGCTTTAATTTCTCAGTTGTAGATTAGACTATTTCTAAGGTAACTAATTCTTTCTATCCAACCTCGCCCCAATATACAGGAGTTCTACATTTTCTATCGTACAACATTTCATATGAGAGCATTCCTATACTGGTGTGATAACTGTTATTATATGAAAACTCTTCCAAGGGTAAATGACTATCCAACATCCTCTGAAGTCGATAATACAAGCACGAAGCATATCCTCAAGATTTTGAATGATTCTTTCAGATTGACCATCAGTTTGAGAATGGTATGTTGTACTAATATTTAGTCTTGTTCCCATGGCTTCATGAAATTTCTTCCAGAATCTTGATGTAAACCTAGTGTCTCTGTCTGAGATAATCGACACAGGTACACCATGATGTACTACAACCTCATTAATAAATACTTCGGCTAACTTTTCAGAGGTAAAAGTCTCACATATAAGTAAGATGTGAGCACTTTTCGTTAGCCGATCTACAATCAACCAAATGGTATCATAACCTTTAGCTGTACGTGGTAGCTTGGTTATGAAATACATGGTGATGTGTTCCCATTTCCATTCGGGAATCTTTAGAGGTTGCATTCTTCCATAGGGCTTTTGGTGTTCAGCCTTGACTTGTGAACAAGTTAGGCATTTAGCCACATATTTCATTATATCTAACTTCATACCTGGCCACCAATAGTCCTTCTTTAGGTCTTGGTACATCTTTGTGGTACCTGGATGAATTGAATAGTGGGACTTGTGTGCTTCATTTAGTACTTTAGTTCTAAGTCAGCCTTCAATGGGTATCCACATTCTACCAAACCTGGTTCTAACGCCATAGGTGTTGAATTCTAACTTTTCTTGTTATCCTACCATCCGTTCTTTCCTTACTTTTTCTTATTTTAAAGCCTCAATCTGAGCTTTCTCAATTTGTGTCATGAAGTCAGGTGTGACTATTAACTGACATGCTTTTACCCTGATAGGAGAGTGTTCCTCTTTTCTACTCAGGGCATCGGCCACTACATTAGCTTTCCTTGGATGGTACAGGATTTCACAATCGTAATCTTTTATTAGTTCTAGCCATCGTCTTTGACTCATATTCAGATCTTTTTGTTCAAAGAAATACTTTAAACTTTTGTGATCTGAATAAATGGTACACTTAACTCCGTAGAGATAGTGTCTCCATATTTTTAAGGCAAAAACCATTGCATCTAGCTCTAAATCATGTGTTGGGTAGTTAACTTCATGGGGTTTAAGCTAACTGGAAGCATAAGCAATAACTTTGCCTTTTTGCATAAGCACACACCCAAGACCTTGATATGAAGCATCAGAGTAAACTACTAAATCTTCGGTCCCTTCTAGTAAAGTTAATACCAGAGCTTGGGTTAACCTTTTCTTTAATTCTTGGAACGAATTTTCTTGCTCCTCGTTCCAAGCAAACTTCGTTTCTTTCTTAGTAAGCTTTGTTAATGGTGAAGAATTTTAGAGAAATCTTTTATAAATCTCCTGTAGTATCCAGCTAAACCAAAGAAACTATGAATTTCTGTAGGCGTCTTTGGTGGATTCCATTTCATGACCGCTTCTACCTTTGACGGATCTACCATAATACCTTCTGCGTTTATCACATGGCCTAAGAATTGAACTTCTCTAAGCCAAAACGCACATTTTGAGAACTTTGCATATAGTCGTTCCCTTTTCAGTGTCTCTAACACTTCTCTGAGTTGACATGTATGATCGCCTTCATTATTAGAATAGATCAAGATGTCGTCTATGAACACTATGACTGATCGATCTTACATCGGTCGACATAACCTATTCATCAAATCCAAGAATGCTGCTGGGGCATTCGTCAATCCGAATGACATTACGAGATACTCGTAGTGCCCATATCTTGTCCGGAAGGCTGTCTTTGGTATGTCTTGTTCTCTTACTTTCAATTGGTGATACCCTGATTGTAGATCTATTTTTGAAAACCAACTTGCTCCTTGCAACTGGTCAAATAAGTCATCGATCCTGGGTAATGGATACTTTTTCTTAATTGTGAGCTTATTCAGCCCCCGGTAGTCTATGCACATTCTCATACTACCGTCTTTCTTCTTAACAAATAGCACCGGCGCACCCCAAGGGGATATGCTGGGCCTAATGAATCCCATTTTTAATAGTTCTTGTAGTTGAGCCATTAATTCTTTCATCTTTGATGGAGCCAATCGGTATGGTTCCTTAGCGACAGGCTGGGCTTCTGGCACTAAGTCAATCTGAAATTCTATCTCCCGATCTGGTGGTATTCCAGGTAAATCCTCAGGAAATACCTCTGGAAAATTACACACCACAGACACATCTTTCATTTCTTTTACTTTAACTTTCTCGTCAATGAAATAGGCCAAATTAGCCTCGCATCCTCGCTTTATGCATTTCTCAGCCTTAATCATTGAAATGATATTAGGCATCGAGGCTTCTTTGACACCATATATCGTGATTGAGTTGCCATCGGGAGCTTTAAGATGAACTAGCTTATTCTTACATATAATTTGAGCCTCATTGGCTACTAGCCAGTCCATTCCTAAAACTACATCAAATCCTCCTAATGTTAAGAGGAATAACTTAGCTAGAAACTTATAACCTTCAGGTTCTATTAAACAATCATCAATTGCTTCTATAATTGTTGTGGATTTGCCAATGGCAGTCTCCACCTTAAACTTTTCATCTATTTTTCTTATTGGGTTCTTTAATTTTTCACTAAATGAAGTACTTATAAAACTTCGATTTGCTCCAGAATCAAATAGAATAGACGCGTTAACATCATTGATTCGGAATGTACCTGACACAACGTCAGGATTCTTCTTTGCCTCTCCTTGTGTAAGAGCATAAACTCTTGTCTTTATTTTCGAGTTTTTCGCTTTCTTTCCTTTATCTTTTCCAGACCCTTCAGCCTTGGTCTGATTACAATCTTTGGCAGAATGTCCCATCTTTCCACAAGTTTGACATTTGATCGTTTGGGCAATTAAAAGAAAAATGTCCCAACTTGCCACAATTATAGCATAAGTTGGATCCTGCTTTACATTCCCCAAAGTGCTTCTTTCCACAATTCTTGCAGGCATCCATCCCTTCAAATCTGATTTTTTTATCATTCGGTCCTGATAAACTCTTACCGGACCTTCTGGTAGAATTATTCCATTTCTTTTGAGGTTCTGTTTTCACAGGTTCCTCAGCTGCTACATCATCATAAACTACTCCACTTAAGTCGACGACTTCGTCAAATGTCTTAGGAGCATTTGCCTTGACATAGGTACGGACTTTCTGAGGAAGTCCTTGAATGTAGCATTTGATTCTTCTTTCTTCAGTAGTAACCAAGTGAGGTACCAACTGAGCTAAATCATTAAAGCGGGATGTATACTGGCGATGTGTTCTATTGCCAGCGTTAAGTGTTAATAACTCAGATTCAACTTTCTCAATTTCGTTCCGAGGACAGAACTTTTTGAAAATGAATTCTTTCAGTTCATCCCACTTCATATTCTTAACAGCCTCAGCTGATTTAGACTGTCAAACAGTTGTCCACCATCTGAGAGCTTCCTCTGTAAAAGAAAGAGCAACAAACTGTATCGCTTGGTCTTCGCGGCATTCACTCATATTGATCACTTCTTCCATTCGAGTAATCCAGTGATAGGTAGCAATGGCATCTTTTCTGCCATCCAGTTTAGGTGGATCGCAGTCTTTGAATGCCTTATAATTGCACCCGTATCTGGGCCTGATATCTGAGTCACTATCTGACTCATAATGCCTTCTTCTACCCCTATTCGGATTATCTCCGGGGTTTCCTTCCTTCAGTAGTTCTTTTAATTCATTCTTGGAGTCTTGCAATGCCTTAGACAAAGCATTGGGTAGAGTGGCTTGTAATACCAGTCCTACCTCTTCAGCTATCGCCTTTCTTACTGTAGGTTCTAGGGTAAATCGTTCAGGTTCATTATTGACATGTGACATATGTTCTTCATGTTCTGACTCAGCATAGGATGCATGTTCAGAGTGTTCTTCAAATTGTTGTCTACGAATAGGTGGTCGGCCTCAGACTCTACCACGTCCTCGACCTCGTCCTTTTATACCGGCCATTTAAAGAGTATCTGAAAAAATATCATTATTTAGGTCAGGCAACAGTTCATAATTCTACTGGTAACGCACATTATTAATGACAGTGGCCAGTTGTAATTAATAGCTTGCTTTACTTTCGATTTCCAAACATTCCCTTCCCATAATAACTGGAATAGAATCGAATCCTATCTTATATCTAAGATGTAGGCTACTTGTACTGACATCCGTTGCTAAGAATTTCTTTCTAGTTTAAATCCAGACATTAATGGATGTTTGAATCTCTTAAACTATGGGATCTGATACCAACTTGAGACGCCCCGACTCCCGGATTGCCTCGTATGATGGATTTACTCTTTAGCATCATAATTTTATTAACGGAAAGGATTTCCTTTATTGCAGCGAAAACATAATGTACAAAAAGATAAAGGAAATATACAATATATATTTATAGCTGTCTCTAGTTTGGATGTCAGTCTTGTCGGTTCAAGTAGATTTCATCTGCCTTAAATCCTTTCCTGCCTCTTTAGAACTTAACCTGGCATACAAGCTAAAACATGTCAGCTTACGCTGGTGAGTTCTATCTTTATCGTTTACCGAATAGTAATCCGGTATTTGAAATAATTTAATAAAAACATTTCTTTCTTTTCTTATACTTTCTTCTTGGGTCCTAATTAATAGGACTCTTTCTTTTTTTCTAAATGCTTGCGTGAAGGCAATGCCCATAGGGCTATTTCTCACAAGACTCCTTACTTATACTTGTATTGTTACAACACTTCTTTCTAGTATTAGCATGGTGATTACCATACCATATATGTATAGGTAATATACATAGATTTATTTACTTTCTACTCTTTAATTTACATTTTTATAATATATATATTTTCATATATATTTCTAAGTGACAAGCCACAAAGGCACTGTCGGGGTTCCCTCCTCTGTGGATACCAATGAACGTGCAGCTCAAGGTATTTACCACTAGTCACGAGAATTGTCCTTTCGTGACCCCAGTATTCATGTCGTATTGATCGTCCTTACCCGACCGACATATGAATACTGTTAGGAATTCGGTGTATCTTTATCCACCGACCTAAGTTCCTCTTAGACTTATGAGAAATACGTACGTGGATAAGCGTGACTGCAGCCATAGGCCTACCACTAGTAATTTCTCATTAGCCTGGCCTCAAAGTGATCGTCATCACTTGAGTCTTACATACCCTGTACAGTGGGATTCTCTATCCTTATCCCACAAGGGACTAAACTTTCTTATTGGTTATATTGCCACTTGTCGCATAACCCCTCTTTAGACCATGAGGTGAAAACATTCTTTAGGGAGACATTAGATGCCAAATCCTTGATCTTTAATGTCCAAATATTTTAAAATATTTCATAATGGACTTTAAACTTCCTTTTTAAAAGTTTCCTTTAAAAGTGTAATGACTCTGTATGTTGAAAACATTTGAAGTCAGAGCCTTATGAAACTTTCATAAACTTTGCCATAGCTTGTCTGCCCACCCAAAATTGTAAAACATTTAAAAGTGGGCGTTATAGAACTCACCTCTAGCGTTACTTCCTCTTTGTTTAACTCCTAGCCTCAAAACTGCACGCCTCTGTGCTCGACTAAAACCCTAGTTCATTATTATAGCACTTAGACATGCATATTTTAGCTTAACGGAATTAACCGAACTTACAAGAGCTAGTCGAAACCTTACCTCGTTACTATCTACGTCTATTTGATGCGAAAGATCGGAGAACCGGACCTGGAAATGCGAACCGGGGCCTCGGGGCACGTTTATCAAGGTAATGTGTGTGTTTCTGTAGGTGTGTGAGTGTGTTGGATGTCCTAAAACCGAGCTCATGATCGATCTATTTATAGGCTGCTTGTCGGGTTCATTTCGGACCGTTATACATATGGATGTCGGTCCGACATCCATATGAGGTGGCTTATTTGCTTGGCGAGCACATAGCGGACCGTTTGCGGCTGGGATATCTGTCAGATATCCATATTGTGGCGCGTTGGACCGTTATGGGTCTAATGTCAGTCCGCTATCGACCTTACACGCATCAAACTTCAGTGATTAGTCACCCGACACGTGTCACCTCCTGGGGGATTTCTTGCGCCCTACATAGCGGACTGCTATCTTTATTATGTCGGTCCGACATCGTCCATCTTTCACCACTTTTCATTTTCAGCCCTTGTTCTTTGGGGTGTTGCTTGTTCTGGTCCTTGGGTTTATTAATTTTATAAAAATAGGGGTGTTACAACATACATGATGGAACCAATAGCAGAAGCATATGGAACCTTTTCAATTTTCTTCTTTTCCTCGTCAGCCTGAGGGCACTGTTTACTGTTCAGTATGGTTCCATATGCCATGGGCAATGATCCTCTCTTGGAATCTTGCATTGAAAGGCGTCTAATGACCTTATTAACATATGTACTTTGACTAGCCGCTGTGATCTATCTCTATATGAAGTACTGACTGCTAACAACCAAGCTCTTATGGCAGACACAACTGAGATACCGCCTCAGGTATATGAACATCTCTATTCTCAAGCTTGTATTGATAAGGTGTTAGGCTACAGAAAGCATAATCAAAACCTTATAGATCAAAATGAATAGTTTCATCAAATGAAATCTGAATTCATAAAAGTAGAAAACAAGTATAAAGAAAAAATTAACTGCCTAAAGAAAGAGATTTCATTACTAAAACATGAACAAACCAATCTTGAAACTCAAATTGATGATCTACTGGCTAGATTAAAAGCTACCAGAGCGGAATTGGCAGAACAGAAAGTTCATGTTGACAAATATGAATTTGCATCCAAAAAGCTGCAAAGACTTTTGGATGCTCAAATTCATGACAAGGTAAAAACTGGTCTGGGGTATCATGCTGAACAATATCAAGCCGTTGCACCTTCTGCTGACTACGTTGCCATCCATGAACCAAGCTTCAATCTCTCAAATCTTGAAAAGGCCAACCAAGATCTTGATCCTTCAAGGCATGAACCATTGGTACAAGAATGCACTACCTCGTCAGAATCTGAGTCAACTTGCTCAGAGTCCACTAAAACTGAGGAGGCCTCATCACCAGTACAAATACCAGCACCGCATGTTCTTGAAGTCAATCAAACAAGTACTCCTGTCCCTTTACTAGCTGTTCTGGTTCGTATGCCTTTCAAACAACTCAAAATCATTTATCCTCTAGAAGGAAGAAAGCTAAATGTTGAAAAGGGGCAGTCTTCAACCTCTAACAACTCAAAGCCTCAAAGAAAGGTGTTTGACATATGTTATGCGCCTGGAGAAAGAATTCCATATGTTCAAAAGACATTGGAAGAGGCCCCCTTTGAGCACAACAAAGCTCACCCCTGGAACTTTAAAGACCTATTCAAAAGAAAGGACTATGTTTACCTTTCAAGGGACAAACTGGCCAAATCATGCTCTGTGGAAAATACAACCACACTTCCAGCACCTGATTTTACTACCTTCAGCAGCAGAGAAACTTCAAACAACATGCTTTTGAGAAGACAAACAAGAACAGAAAGGTAAGGAATTCTGAAGCCAAGGCAACTTATTTCAGAAACTCTCTTTCCCCACCAAGGAAGCAGCTGCCAAAGCCTCAACAATCTTGCATCATCTGTGGTGAATCAGACCACTTTACTGCAAATTGTGATTTTAATCCCTTCAACCAGATCCTTCATCAAGCCTCTCCTAAACAAAATCCCATCAGCATGAGAACTTCTACAGAGAAGTCCTCCGTCAACAAGGCAAAGAAGGATAAACATACATTGGTTGTTGAACCATCAGCAGCCAGCAAAAACGTTGGTAATCAAGCCAAGCCAAAGAAACCAAAGGACAAGCCTTCAGCAGCAACCAAGTCTGCTGCTGCTCAAGCAAAACCATCAGCAACAACAAAATCTACTGCTGATAAGCCAAAGTCCTCAGCAACAAAATCGGCTGCTGATAAGCTAAAATCATCAGCAGCAAAATCTGCTGCTGATAAAGCAAATTCATCCGCAGCCAAAGCAACATCAGTTGCCAACAGAGCAAAGAGAACTGGAAAACCATCTCATCAGCAATGGAAGGCCAAGATCCCAGCCTCTATCCTTTCAAGAATCATCATTGGCTCTATTGAATGCACACTTGCTGAATCTGATGTTCCAAGAACCCTTTTCTTCAAGGATGCAAGCTCTTGGATTCCTCCTACTAACTAGATCTCTCTCATGTGCAGGGGCAGCCAGGTCACAAGAATAACACCTGGGTGGTTGATAGTGGTTGTTCCAGGCACATGACATGCAACAGATCCGTCCTCTCCAACTTCAGACACTTCAATGGGGGATATGTTGCATTTGGGAGTGACTCAAAAGGAGGATCTATTACTGGACAAGGGACTATGTCAAATGAAAGAATGAGTATTGATAAGGTAAATTATGTCAAAGAATTGGACTTCAATCTCATGAGTGTTTCCCATGTCTGTGATCAAAAGCATTGGAAGCTCTTCACAGACAAAGAATGCTTTGTACTATCTCCTGGCTTATCCAAACCTCCTCTAGAGAAGATTTTATTAACTGCTCAGAGAAAATAAAATCTTTATATGCTTGACATGAATGAGGTCACTCCATCTGGCAGTGTATCCTGTTTTCTGTCAAAAGTAGTTGATGAATCAGCTCTCTGGCACAGGAGACTAAGCCATGTTAACATCAAAACCATCAACAAATTGGTGAAGGACAATCTTGTCAGAGGGCTTCCTGATAAAGAATTCCAGCTAGAAGATCACTGCATTGCTTGTCCGAAGGGGAAGCAACACAAGAGTTCTCACAAGCCCAAGACTTTGAATATAAATGATACTCCACTACAGCTGCTGCATATAGATCTCTTTGGTCCTACAAATATTATGTCAATGGGTAAGAAGTCATACTGTCTGGTGATAATTGATGGCTACACCAGATTCTCATGGGTATACTTCTTAAGAACTAAAGATCAAACTGCTGAAATTCTCAAATCCTACATTCTTAGGGTAGAGAATCAAAGCAATCAGAAGGTGAAGATAATAAGGTGTGATCAAGGCACAGAGTTCAAGAACCACACTTTGAACTGTTTCTGTGAGAGCAAGGGAATCAAAAGGCAATACAGTGCTCCAAGAACTCCTCAACAAAATGGAGTTGCTGAAAAAAGAAACAGAACTCTAATTGAGTCAGCAAGATCTATGTTGGCTGACTCAAAACTGCCTCTCACATTATATGTTTGTTTTCATGTTTTCTATATCAGGTGGAACCAAAGAAGATAGATGAAACTCTGCAACACAACAGTTGGATTGAGGCAATGCAGGAAGAGTTGTTGCAATTCAAGAGACAGGATGTCTGGAAGCTTGTTGATCTTCCACCTGGTCAATCTGCCATTGGCCCAAGATGGGTATTCAGGAACAAGCAAGATGAGAGAGGCATAGTAGTCAAGAACAAAGCCAGACTGGTAGCTCAAGGCTACACTCAGGAAGAGGGAATTGACTATGATGAAGTCTTTGCTCCTGTTGCCAGACTGGAGGCCATCAGAATCTTCCTGGCATATGCTGCATCAAAGAATTTCATGGTCTATCAAATGGATGTCAAGAGTGTCTTTCTGTATGGGAAGATTGGTGAAGAAGTATATGTCAAACAGCCTTCAGGCTTTGTAGATCCTACACATCCTAACCAAGTGTTCAAACTAGACAAAGCTCTATATGGCTTACATCAAGCCCTAAGAGCCTGGTATGAAACTTTGTCCGGATATCTACTAAGCAACAACTTCAGAAGAGGTGCCATTGACCAGACCTTGTTTATCAAAGATGAAGGGGGAGAAATCTTACTGGTTCAAATCTATGTAGATGATATCATCTTTGGATCAACAAGGAAGAAGCTGTGTAAAGACTTCGAGATCCTGATGCACTCAAAGTTTGAAATGAGCTCAATGGGTGAGCTAAATTTCTTTCTGGGTCTTCAAGTCAAATAAGTCCCAAATCGAATCTACATCAGCCAATCCAAATATGTCAAGAGCATTCTGGAAAGATTCAAGATGGCTGACTGCTCTGCTGCGAGAACCCCTATGCAAGTGCATCATCAGCTGACTCCAGACAAAGATGGTCAAGACACTGATCAACATTCGTACCGTGAAATGATAGGGTCTCTCATGTATCTCACTGCCTCAAGGCCAAATATCATGTTTGAAGTATGTCTCTGTGCAAGATTTCAAGCAGCTCCAAAGATTTCACATCTTCAAGCCGTCAAGACAATTTTTAGATACCTAAAGGGAGCCCCAAGACTTGGGCTATGGTACTCTAAAATTCATAAGTTTAATCTGTATGCATACACCGACAGTGATTATAGGGGATGCAACTTGGACAAAAAGTTCACTTCAGGGGGATGTCAGTTTCTAGGAGGAAGACTGATTTCATGGCAGTGCAAAAAGCAAACATGTGTTTCAACTTCTACAACAGAAGCAGAATACATTGCAGCTTCAAGTTGCTGTGCACAAGTCATCTGGATACAAAATCAAATGCTGGATTATGGGATGACTTTCATGGCAAGTCCCATTCACATTGACAACATGAGTGCTATATCAATCACAAACAATCCGGTGCAGCACTCCAAGACAAAGAACATTGACATCAGGTATCACTTCATAAGAGATCAAGCTGAGAAAAAGAGAATTATTTTAACCAAAGTTCATACCAATGAGTAATATGCTGATTTGTTTACAAAATCGTTTGATGAAGCTAGATTTAGATATTTAGTTGAATCTATCGGTATGATGAACTTTGATTAAAATATGTCTCTAAAAATTTGTCTTTGTAAATATGTTTATCTTTTGTTATAAATAAAAGTTACAAGTCAGCAGCATCTTTTTTTGCTGCTGACAGCAAAGATTTTGCCACTGACCGCTTTAAGTTATCAGTAGGAACAAGTTTCTCGCGGATAGCTTTAAGGCAGTCAGCAGCAACTCCCTTGCTGCGGATCATTGCATCCATCAGCAGCAATAGAGTTTGCTGCTAACAGACTTAACTATCCGCCGCAACCAAGCTTGCAGCGGATAGGCTTAACCATCCGCAGTAACCAAGTTTGCTGCTGATGGGTAAAAATAAGTCTAAATTAACTTTTACCCGCTGTAAAAATTCTTTTCAGTCTTTACCATGACTGCTAAAGGTGAATAAGGTTGTACTGTACAAGTCATTTTGCTTTTCCCTCCTCTGCCGTTATAAGAACAAATCAAATTTCTTCACCACCCCTTCACATTCAATTTCGCCCTAACTCCCATCACTTTCTCTCAAGCCCCCACAACATTCAAAGCCTTCCATTCCTAACCACCCTTCAAAACCTTCCTCTTTCCCTCCAAAGTCAAACAAAAATGGCAGACATAAACAATCTCGATGACAAGTTCTCCCCATATCACAACCTCACGGCATACTTAACCAAAGGAAAGAAGTCCGAGGGGTTCAATGATATGATCGGATTTCTGTGCCGATCAAAGATATATTTTTCCCTAACAGTCAACCCTACCATATATATTCCTCATATGGAGGATTTTTGGAATACCACCGTCTACTCTACCGAACAGGGGATTCCCCAAATAAAAGCCAAGGTAGACGGCAAAGACATCATCATCTCTGAAGCTACTCTCCGGAAACATCTTCAGCTTCAAGATGAGGAGGAAGCCATCTCATACTCAAAGGAAGAATACATGAGGACCTTTGTATCCATAGGGTACACTGGAAATCAAAATGAGTACACAATAGAGAAGGCACTGATGGGCCCTCCATGGAAGTATCTCTGTCACACTCTTCTACAATGCATATCTCAGAAGAGAAGTGGATGGCATCAAGTGAGCTTTGCACTTGCCTCTGCTATTCACGGTATGATTACTTGCCAAGGTTTCAACTTTGCACACCTCATCTTTGAGGGTTTGAGATATATCCTTCAAGAGGGTGCAAAGCAACAATTCTTTATGTACCCCAGATTCTTGCAGGAGGTTTTCAAGCAGGAACTAAAAGATCTCTCAAAACCTGCAAGAATCTACATCATGTTGGGTCATAAAAATAATATTTTTCAAAGTATGAGAACTGTTTCCAAAAAGTTCTCTGGGGTCAATGTTCCATTGTTATCTATAATGCTGAACATACAAAGTACCCAGGGTGATAGTTTAACAATCCCAGCTGATACTGATCCCACACCCTCCACTTCAAATCCTGAACAACAAGCCACTTCCATTGCTCGAACCCCTGTGCAAACTAATAAGGATGCACATGTACAAAAATCACTTACATCTGTTTTGTATGTTATCATTCAACTGGAACAAAGGGCCCCAGTTGCAACGACATACACTAGAAAAAGGAGTAAGAAGACTCCTTCTCTTCTTGTCTCACAGACCCAATCCCAACCCAAAAGCCCTCATTCAGAATCCCAACATTCTGATGAGAATATCAAAAGGGATAGCCACACCATTAGAGAGACTTCCTTGGAAGTTTATCTATTAGGATCAGGATCACATCACGGATCCATAAAACAACCCGCTGAGCCATATCATTATTTCTCTTCTCTGAACTTAACTGCAGAGGCACCTAGTCAAGATGATATACCTTCTCCAACTACCACAATCTCGGAGGTATTGATTGACTTGGCTGCTGGTGCACCTAACCCAAGTTCATCACCCAAGAAGGTTCACTCTAGTGGTACTGACAGAGTAAATGTGGAAAGGGCTGTCACTACTCCTGGTACATCAACTGCCCAGGAGGACAGTGACAACATCACTAAGACCCTAACCACGGCAACTCACAGTGAGGATGTTTCCTTTGAAACACTCTTCATTGAGAGGAATCCCAGGTGCCAAGAAAACCAGGGTGATGGGGATGCAGAGGCTAGGCCTAAGGCCCCATCTAGTTCCAAGGATTCCGCAACTGTGGATGAGGACAGACTGAAACTTCATAATATGGAACTAACGGCCAGGGTAGCTATGCTAGAGGCTGAAGTGTCCAAACTAAGGCACCAAGTCTCTATGCATGAAGCCCATCAATGCCCAACTGTGCCTACTCCCTCTCTTGTATCAGTGGGCACTCAAACAGATAACACTCTATGCACTGATGCAACCAAAAAAAGGGAGGTAGTTACCAAGGAAGATGATGCGGACAGCCTAGAAGAATGGATACAAGAGTAGACTGTGTTTCAAAGTTCGCTATATAAACCTGCCTTTGTTCAAATCCATGACTTGCCAGACTCAGTAGATGAACAGGAAGATATCACTGAGGATTGGAAGTTAGTTGTCCGAGCTGTTGATGAGGTGTTGCAAGTCAAAACTCTCCATGAAGACACACCTCCATCATTCAGCATACTTCCTGAAGCTGCAGCCATAATAAGTCAAACATCTACTCCCCAATTCTCACTAACTTCAAACAAGCTAGAATTCGACTCCATTCTAGATTGGGGGTATGATGGCATAGCTGAGAGATTCTGGATTGGATGGGAGTTTAGTGGAGTAGAAGAGCTAAACTGGAACACTTTTAATGCCCTCCAAGTCCTTAATTTGTATCTGACAAGATGTATCAACACTTCATCAGATCTCTCAGCAGAACTTGCAATCAGCAGGTTCTATGACTTAATGGAGGATAATATGCCCTGTTTGAAAGACTACTAAAAGAAGCAAATAGGGTGGCTTATCCTGAATCTTCATCAACAGCAGAACAAAGACTGGCTCCAAGAAGACTTGACTTAATCAGGAGCAGTGCTTTAACTGAATAAGAAGTTATCTGCTGGCGAAGATTCCTGTACAACATCATAGTCAGGGACTTGGAAGTGCTAGGATGGGTGAGCATTGATTCCTCTGACTTCACCTTCTTCCTAAGCAATGGATCTTCTCTCTCAATCAACATCAAAGAGATCTTACTTCTACCTTCAGACTTCCTGCACAAGGTCTTTGAGCTCAGATCACTCATCTGCAACATCAACTCCTTAGAAAGTCAAGAAATGATCAAACTCATCAAGGCTTCTCTGTATAAGGAGGAATCACCTGCAATGAATGACTCTGACTCAGATCTATCCCTTCCCTCCTCACCAACTGTCATTCTGAATGCAGCAGAAGGGTCAAGAAAAGTGGCTGCTCAGAATGTCAAAGAAGCCTTTAAAGCTATATATGAGAATGAATGGGAAAAGGAAGAGAGTAAAGAAGTCCCTTCCTCTGTGTCTACTCCTCATCATGCCAATGAAGCTGAAGCCGAGATCCCAACATCATCTCTTACATCTGCTGTTGTGGTCCATGAAGCTGAAGCAGAGGCATCCAGCAAAGACAACGGGAAAAGACCTATGACAGAAGAAGATGAAGAAAAGTTACTGAAAGAGAAGAAGGAAAGGGAGGAAAGAAGAAGAAGAAGAGAAGAAGAGGAGATGGCTGAACTAAGAAAAGCTCAAGAAAGAAAAGCGGCCATTTTTCTCAGAGAACAACAGATCCAGATGTATGCCAAACAACTGGATGATCTGAAAGTCAAAATTCCTGCAATCTATCAAATTCAAGAAGATGAAGCTCTTGCTCTTCAACTGTAGGAACAATTTGATAAAGAAGAAGAAGAAGAAAAAGAGAAGAAGAAGGAGGAAGAGGCCAAGTTCAAGATAACTGATTCTGAACTAGCCAGAGAAATGTGAGAGGAGTGGATAGAGGCTCTGATTTCTCAAGGTGAGGATGCAGACTACCTTGAGAAACTAGCAAATAAAGAAATCTACAGAGCCTTCATGGGTCAGCAAGGTCAATTAGGAAATAAGAAAAGGGCTGAAGAAGAAGAAAAAGCCAAACAGAAATCCAAGAACACCATTGCCTTCAACAAAAGAACACATGAAGAAAGGAAGGTCATGATTGACTTCCTAAAGGCTAGAGGAGAGAGTGGAAAAAGGCTGGGTCCCATGAATTTCATGAACCTGCAAGCCCTTTACCTTAAAGTCAAAAAGGAAGAGGAATAAAGACTGGGGAAGAAAGGCTCAAAGAAGAGGGTAATCTATCAAGAAGAAGAAAGGAAACCAAAGAAACCCAAGCCTTCTCCCTCATCCACCACTTCCTCTATCCAACAACCTTCCACTCTCCATCCTAGACCTCTCTCCTCTCCACCCACAAAGTCCAAATCCTCCCACCCAGCTCCTACTCATCAACAACCTCCCAAGAAGAAAAGCAAACCCACTACTAAACCAGAAGACTCAAGAGAAATTGTCAACTGGTCCTACAGCACTCAAGATCAAAGGTTTGAAGGCTTCAGGGGAAGAAACGAAGAAAGAAGATCACTCTATGCAACTGTTGATGAGATATTGCAACTTCCAGATTCAGATCTAAGAAGAATAATGGACCTGGGTGAAGCTCATGAGCCTGAGAATGAAGGTGGGAGACATATGTTGCTGGTGATCAAACACCACTTCAACCCTAGCTAAGATGAAATTATTGATGCAAAACCTCTCAAATCCCACTCTCCATTCATCCGTTGGTCCTATAATGCTGAAGAAAATGAGTTCACCTTGACAGGTGTTAAAGGACAGAAGATGAGGTGTCTAACCAGGCTATCTTCAAAATGCCAAGCAAAGATATCAAGACTCTATCTGAGCTTCCTCTTAACAATCCCAGCAAGGACCCAAGAGGCTATGAGGTTGCAAGAATCGTCAGCCACATGAAAAAGCTTCAGCAACACAAGCAGTAAGAGAGTTTTGGTAGCATCAGTCTAGGGGGAGTTTGTAGAAATAAAGACTGATGGCTACAAAATTCTCTAAGTACAAATGCTGCTGATCTCAGAGTTTGCTGCTGGCCAATAAACTGCTGCGGATAAGCTTATCTGCAGCGGATACTTGTTCTTCTGCTGAAGAACAAATCTGCTGCGGATAGCCTTATCTGCTGAAGACCAGATTTGCTACGGATAGGCTTCTCAGCAGCATCAACACTTGATACTGCTGATAGGCAAATCATCAGCAGCTTTGGATGGTTGCATCTTGCTGCTGATCAACAACTCTCCTGCTGATAATTATTCATCCATTGAAGATCAAACGTTGCAGCTGACCAGCCTTGCAAAAACAAAAGTAACCATTACCACTGACAACTTTCTGCCGCACCACTGACACACTCCATGTAGAAAGAATGTCACTGGTGCAGACAATAAAGCACTACAACGCTCTTCTACAAGCATACAAGCAATGATGATTAAAGAAGACGTTTGAGTAAAGTTAACTAACATAGTTATTATTATTGTCTATACATGTAGAATGGCTTCAATACAAGATCAACGGTTTGTGTTAGATCTGATCCTTAGAATCAAGGGTCTGTCTTGATTCTAAGTTACTATATAAGTAGTACTTAGAGTCATTGTACCTCAGTGCTTTTCTTAGAGTTTTCTCTGTAATCTTGTAACCATTGAAGCTTAATACAAATTGCATTTATCAGTACTTCTTGTGTTTACTTGTTTACTTTGATTAAGTTGTGATTGATTCCGCCAATCACAACTGGAATACAACCATCTAGTATTTACCGATCCTACAGTAGGTTCTAGGGTAAATCGTTCAGGTTCATTATTGACATGTGACATATGTTTTTCATGTTCTGACTCAACACAGGATGCATGTTCAGAGTGTTCTTCAAATTGTTGTCTACGAATAGGTGGTCGGCCTCAGCCTCTACCACGTCCTCTACCTCGTCCTTTTATACCGGCCATTTAAAGAGTATCTGAAAGAATATCAATATTTAGGTCAGGCAACAGTTCATAATTCTACTGGTAACGCACATTATTAATGACAGTGGCCAGTTGTAATTAATAGCTTGCTTTACTTTCGATTTCCAAACATTCCCTTCCCATAATAACTGGAATGGAATCGAATCCTATCTTATATCTAAGATGTAGGCTACTTGTACTGACATCCGTTGCTAAGAATTTATTTCTAGTTTAAATCCAGACATTAATGGATGTTTGAATCTCTTAAACTATGGGCTCTGATACCAACTTGAGACGCCCCGACTCCCGGATTGCCTCGTATGACGTATTTACTCTTTAGCATCATAATTTTACTAATGGAAAGGATTTCTTTTATTGCAGCTAAAACATAATATACAAACAGATAAAGGAAATATACAATATATGTTTATAGCTATCTCTAATTTGGATGTCAGTCTTGTCGGTTCAAGTAGATTTCATCTGCCTTAAATTCTTTCCTGCCTCTTTAGAACTTAACCTGGCATACAAACTAAAACATGTCAGCTTATGCTGGTGAGTTCTATCTTTATAGTTTACCAAATAGTAATCCGGTATTTGAAATAATTTCATAAAAACATTTCTTTCCTTTCATAATCTTTCTTCTTGGGTCCTAATTAATAGGACTCTTTCTTTTTTTCTTAATGCTTGTGTGAAGGATTGCTCACAAGATTCCTTACTTATACTTGTAATGTTACAACACTTCTTTCTAGTATTAGCATGGTGATTACCATACCATATATGTATAGGTAATATACATAGATTCATTTACTTTCTACTCTTTAATTTACATTTTTATAATATATATATTTTCATATATATTTCTAAGTGACAAGCCACAAAGGCACTGCCGGGGGTCCCTCCTCTGTGGATACCAATGAACATGCAGCTCAAGGTATTTACCACTAGTCACGAGAATTGTCCTTTCGTGACCCCAATATTCATGTCGTATTGATCGTCCTTACCCGACCGACATATGAATATTGTTGGGACTTCGGTGTGTCTTTATCTACCGACCTAAGTTACTCTTAGACTTATGAGAAATACGTACGTGGATAAGCGTGACCGCAGCCATAGGCCTACCACTAGTAATTTCTCATTAGCCTGGCCTCAAAGTGATCGTCATCACTTGAGTCTTACATACACTGTACAGTGGGATTCTATATCCTTATCCCACAAGGGACTAAACTTCCTTATTGGTTATATAGCCACTTGTGGCAGAACCCCTCTTTAGACCATGAGGTGAAAACATTCTTTAGGGAGACATTAGATGCCAAATCCTTGATCTTTAATGTCCAAATATTTTAAAATATTTCATAATGGACTTTAAACTTCCTTTTTAAAAGTTTCCTTTAAAAGTGTAATGACTCTGTATGTTAAAAACATTTGAAGTCAGAGCCTTATGAAACTTTCATAAACTTTACCATACCTTGTCTGCCTGCCCAAAATAGTAAAACATTTAAAAGTGGGCGTTATATAACTCACCTCTAGCGTTACTTCCTCTTTGTTTAACTCCTAGCCTCAAAACTGCACGCCTCAGTGCTCGACTAAAACCCTAGTTCATTATTATAGCACTTAGACATGCATATTTTAGCTTAACGGAATTAACCGAACTTACAAGAGCTAGTCGAAACCTTACCTCGTTACTATCTACGGCTATTTGATGCGAAAGATCAGAGAATCGGACCTGGAAACGCGAACCGGGGCCTCGGGGCACGTTTATCAAGGTAATGTGTGTGTTTCTGTAGGTGTGTGAGTGTGTTGGATGTCTTAAAACTGAGCTCATGATCGATCTATTTATAGGCTGCTTGTCGGGTTCATTTCGGACCGTTATACATATGGATGTCGGTCCGACATCCATATGAGGCGGCTTATTTGCTTGGTGAGCACATAGCGGACCGTTTACGGCTGGGATATCTGTCCGATATCCATATTGCGGCGCGTTGGACCGTTATGGGTCTAATGTCAGCCCGCTATCGACCTTCCACGCATCAGACTTCAGTGATTAGTCACCTGACACGTGTCACCTCCTGGGGGATTTCTTGTGCCCTACATAGCGGACTGCTATCTTTATGATGTTGGTCCGACATCGTCCATCTTTCACCATTTTTCATTTTCAACCCTTGTTCTTTGGGGTGTTGCTTGTTCTAGTCCTTGGGTTTATTACTTTTATAAAAATAGGGGTGTTACAACATACATGATGGAACCAATAGCAGAAGCATATGGAACCTTTTCCATTTTCTTCTTTTCCTTGTCAGCCTGAGGGCACTGTTTACTGTTCAGTATGGTTCCATGTGCCATGGGAAATGATCCTATCTTGGAATCTTTCATTGAAAAGCGTCTAATGACCTTATTAACATATGTACTTTGACTTAAACCTATAAGCCGTTGTGATCTATCTCTATAGATCTTTATTCCTAGAATATATGCGGGTTCGCCAAGATCTTTCATTGCGAAACATTTACCTAGCCAAGACTTTACGTCTTGTAGCATAAGAATATGGTTTCCAATGAGTATTGTGTCATCTACATACAAAATCAAAAAAGTGATGTAGCTCCCACTTGCCTTCCTGTAGACACACAGTTCTTCTTCGTTCTTGACAAAACCAATCTCTTTGATTTTCTGGTCAAAACAAAGATTCCAGCTTCTAGATTCCTGTTTTAATCCATAAATGATTTGTTTAACTTGCACACCTTATTAGGATTCTTTGGAACTTCAAAACCTTTTGGTTAAACCATATAGACATCTTCTGTAAGGTGTCCGTTTAGGAACGTGGTTTTGACATCCATTTGCCATATTTCATAGTCATAATACGCAACAATGGCAAGTACGATCCTAATTGACTTAAGCATGGCTACTGGCGAGAAGGTTTCATCATAATCAATTCCTTGAGTGTTTGTAAAGTCTTTTGCTACTTTCCTTGCTTTGAAGGTTTGCACGTTTCCATCCAAGTCGATTTTCTTCTTGAAAATCCACTTGCTTCCTACAGTCTGAATCTCTGGAGGAAGATCAACCAAGTCCTATACATGGATTGGATTTCGGCGTCCATGGCTTCAAGCCGTTTCTTAGATTCAGAATCTAAGATTGCAGACTTGTAACTAGTAGGCACCGCCTGATCAACTATCAGGATGTCGTCAATCTTGTGAAATCCGATATACCGATCGGGTTTATGACGATCCCTAGTACTTCTGCGGATGCTTGTGTCACAGCTGAATCTTGAACATTTCTAGATTCAGTTTGAACAGTCTCATGTTGATTGGCAGTTTCAGTTTGGGGTTCGGTTACTTGTGGTTCTCGGATCTCATCCAGATCCACATGGTTTTCACCAATCCCTCACGCAAGTAGTTCCTTCTCCAAGAAGGTAGCTCTACGTTTAATGAAAACCCGGTTTTCAACAGGATTGTAGAAGTAATAACCAATGGTTTTACGGTATCTGACGAAAACAAATTTATCTCCATGGGGATTTAGTTTATCCGTAGATTCACTGGTAACATAAGCGTACATCCCCAAACCCTAAGGTAGGACACTTTGGGTTTCTCCCCATGCCATATCTCATAAGGCATTTTGTTCAACTTCTTTGTAGGAGCTAGATTGATGATTCTTGTAGCATCTTCGAGAGCAAAACTCTAGAAGGAGTGTGGGAGGTTTGTACGACTCATCATTGACCGAACCATATCTAATAGAGTTCGATTTCTCCTCTCAGACACACCATTAAGCTGTGGTGTTCCAGGTGGAGTGAGTTGAGAAATGATCACACATTTCCTAAGATGTTCATCAAACGCTTGACTAAGATATTCGCCCGATCAGATCGAAGCATCTTAATCGTTTTACCTAGCTGATTTTGTACCTCGTTTTGGTATTGTTTTAACATTTCAAACGTTTCATGTTTATGCTTCATAAGATAAACATAACCATATCTACTGAAGTCATCAATAAATGTAACAAAGTATCTCCTTCCACTTCTAGACATTGTTCTGAATGGACCACATACATCAGTATGTACGAGTCCTAACAGATCCTTAGCCCTTTGACCGATATCGGTGAAAGGGGCTTTGATCAACTTACCACTTAAACAAGATTCACAATCATCAAAAGACTCTTGACCTGTGGAATTCAAAATTCTTGTAGTCCGGAGTTTCTTTATGAGATTCTTGTTTATGTGTCCTAGTCGACAATGCCATAGATACGTATTATTGAAATCTAATTTCGTACATTTAGAGGAGATGTTATGTAAAACGTTATTATCATGGACCTCTATCTCATAGATTCCATTATCAGGCTTTGCAGTAAAATAAAACAAATCATTTAAATATGTAGAAATATAATCACCATCAAAAGCATACATAAATCCTTGTTTTCTCAAAGCGGAGACCGAAACAATATTCCTAGTTAAACTAGGAATGAAATAAACATTGTTGAAACAAGTTCAAGACCAGAAGGAAGTAAAAGAACATATTCACTTACATCCTTCACCGCGACCTTTTGCCCATTTCCCACATGGAGATCTAAGTCGCCATGCTTCAGCCTCCTAACCTTCTTTAGTCCCTACAAATCATTACAAATGTGAAAACCACATCCAATTTCAAACACCCAAGATTTTCTAGATAAAGAGAAGATCTCAATAACGAACATACGTGAGGACTGTCCTCCATAGGACTGTCCTCCAGAAGACTTCTTCCTCTTAAACTCAGCTAGATATTTGGGGCAGTTTCTCTTCCAGTGTCCAGCTTCATCACAATGAAAGCACTTGACATCCTTCAGAGGTTTCTTGGCAACATCCTTGCCTTTGCACTTGCCCTTGAAGCTTTTCTTGCCTTTCCCCTTGACTTCAGAATTCCTAAATCAACCATCCTTGATCATCAGCACTGGACCAAACTTGGCAGAAGTCGGTATGTTCATCTCGGCAGTCTAGAGCATCATATGCAACTCCGAGATGGTCTTGTCCCAAGCATTCATATTATAGTTCAAAGTGAACTGGTCATATGATTTAGGCAGTGAGTGGAGGATTATATCTCCGGCCAGCTCATTGCTCAAGGGAGAGTCAAGACGTGTTAAATGATCAATATATCCCTTCATCTTCAACATGAGTGTTGACCGAAGAACCTTCTTGCATACGACAACTTATAAGTGATCTCATCACTTAAAAGCGTTCATGACAGGCTTGCTGCTGAAACATTTCCTACAGTTGCCTAATCATGTCGTAGGCTGGCATGTCAACCAGATTCTTCGGAAGTTCTGGTAATATGGATGCCAGCATTAAGCAAGAGACCTTGATGGAATCATCCACATGTTTATCCTAGGTCTTACGAGCAATGCCTGTAGCAGCAGTAGGTTCTTCTGGGATTGATTCCTCGAGAACATACATCTTGTTCTCAACCCTGATAACAATTTTCAGGTTTCTGTACCAATCCATGAAGTTGGAGTTGTCAAGTTTGTCCTTCTCAAGGATAGACTTTAGGGAGAATGAGGAGTTGGGATTGGATTCGTTAGACATCTACAAAATTCAAAATAAAGTTTTAGTATTATCATGCATAACGTCCTAATTAAATTTATGTCCAAATTACAAAAATATATAATTAAGAATGAGATCCCGGTTCACCATTCCTCAGTGAATGGATGAGCACTTTCCACTAGCATGACTAGGTAGGTAGGTAACGATTACCGATTGTGTCAACTACACAATTCTCGGTTTGAGGGGCATGACAAGTATTGTCAAGCTTAGATACGTTTCCCTTAACCACGCCCACTTAATACGACCTTAAGTGATATTTGCCCTTCAATCGTAATTGTAGAGCCGACCTAAGTAACTCAGGAATCACGGATGTACCTTCAACCAAAACCGTAACACCGGATGTAGGGTAATTCACTAACACCGGGGGTTCGGATAGATCACTTGAAGTGTCACAATTTACGGTAGCGCAGAAATATCGATTTTAATTTGGGATTTTCTTTAATGTTTTAAATTACCGAGTAAGGGTCAAAAACATTTTGGACGACGAGGAGCATGATCCAAGTCGGGCAATTTTAATAAACCAATTTTACTATTTTAGTTCGTGAAACGCCTTTCAACACTCGACATGATCCAATTTTAAATACCTTATTTAATCTAAATTGGTCGTTAATCGCGAACTATATTTTAAACTAATCAACTCTTTAATTAATTTAAAATAGTTTTAAATGAAACAATTAATTTTAAAACTCGATATACTTTTAAATAAAAACACTTTTATTTAATTACCTTTCCGATAAATCTTTAAACAATTTAATTTTCTCATCGTTTTAAGATTGTGTCAAAAGTTTTATAAAAATATTTGCGGTTTTAATTATTATCCTAAATAATGTAAAAAACCACAAAAACATATAAATCGAGCAACTCGTAAATATTGTCTGGTTTCGTTCAAGCCGTCAAACGAAAACCGTACCGGTCTAAGGGACTACAAAAATAAACATTCTTGATATCTCCCGCTTAGTCCAAGATCTCCATCTTCTATTCCCGTTCGTGTCCGCCTTTGGTCTTTTAGTTTTCGTCTCGTTAGGTTTACAATATATTTACAATTACAATAAAAATAAATAAATAAAAAAACCTAACTATTACAACGGGTTCCAAGTAACCCATAAAAATACAAAGATTAATACAACCAAAAATAAATAAACACAACCACGGGTCAATAGAGCTCGATTTATCAAACACAATCAAACCAAACGAAAAAGGCATGATCTTTTTGTCAAACAAAAGTTTTGACAACTAAACATAAGATCGAAAAATAAATAATATGTTTAAACGCACGTAAAGGTGGATTTGATACCACTGTTAGGAATCCTTATACCAGTTTTAACTTTTAAAACAAATTAATTTAATCTTATTAAATAAATAAATCAGATTTAATGAGCGGAAGCGGTTGTACAAGTTAACGGTTCAAAACCGGGATCCCGCAGTGATCCGATAACATGCGTATAAACAATAAAATAAACCAACCATAGAGGGTAGATAATTATACCTTCGACGATTAACCGAAAGATCAACACTTTGGCTCAACGGGCATCTTTCTAGTGACAGAATACGAACTCGCAACACAACGGAACGTCTCACTGTTCACAAAAAAATGCGACAGTGACGGCGGTCGGCAAAGGTGGCTGCGACGCCGGACGACGGTGGTTCTCGACCAAAGGGGGGGGGGGTCGGGCTACTCTCCTTTTGCACAGATTTGTGTGGTGGCTAGATTATATTTTAGGGTTGACACATAAGGATATATTTATAAATACTTTAGTTACAAATCACACCCTCGGGTATTAACATTTAATCCCTTGTAATTAACCATTAATTACATTTAACCCTAATGCTTTACCAATTAAAATTAATAAGTAAATATTTACCATTTAACGTTTAACTCTTAAACGTCCAAAGCTTTTGCGCTTTAATTATTTCTCTAAATAATTAATTACCGAATTGATCGCTTAAATATTTCTCTAAATATTTATTTACCGAATTAAAATTCCGCGATTAGTGAACCATAATGTTTACGACTAAACATTATTAGTTGCTCGTTTGCTAAAGTGTAACTCTTTGTATCGTAACTCAATAATAATGTTGATTTAATCAATGATCGGACATCCTATATCCAACACAGACTAGTTGTTGAACTATCTTATATTCTTATGAATGGTAATATTGATTTCATGGTTCTTTTATTATTATGATTGGCTAAACTTTTAATTTTCATTTAGGTTTAGATGAATCTCGACATGTATTGACTTTTCAGAGGAATCTGTGTTAATGATGTGTTAGAATTTACACATATTTTTGGCACAAAACTATGTCATTTCACGATCAATTCTTGGTTATTCTCAACGTTTAGACACTTATTTGCTTCATTTCCAGTTTTGTAGGTTTTTGTGAAGCTCAGTGAACAAACATTGGAATTCCAGGCTAAAGATGAAGTTTTTAGGGTTTCTGAGGTAGAGGCATGGTCGTGCCCCCTACTCGGCACGGCCGCGCCAAGCCAGGAAACCCTAGGCACGGTCACGCCCCGTATCTGGCACGACCGCGCCAAGACACTTTCTCAAGCACAACCGTGCTCCAACACCCCCACGGCCGCGTGTAATCCCGTGAGTCTGACCCATAACCTTAGAGCCATACTTCCTCGTTCAATGGGTCCTAATAGAAGCTTCGGATCGGTCAAAACTCTGCACCACGACCGTGCTAGTTCTTGGGCACGGTCGCGCCCCATTGACAGGCATGGTCGTGCCTTCCCTCCTGGCGCGATCGTGCGGTCGTGCCCCTTCAGTCAATAAAAGAAAAAGCCATTCTCTCATTCAGACATTCAGCAACTAGAGCAAAAACCCACTGTTTGAGCTCCGAACCAGCCTTGTTCCAGCCATATTTCAAGCATCTTGGAGGGATTACAACATCAAGAGGGTCATCGTACATCAACAACAACATCTAAGCTTGTAGGAGTGGTTTGATTCTTGTTTTCATAGCATGTTTCTTACTATTTTCCCCTGCTTATTTGTCTTTCTTGTGCTCATGATGAGCTAAAACTCTTGTTCACTTTGGTTTAGGTGAAGTTTAGAATCGTTTGACAACATTCATTGATTATTGGCAATTATTATGTTAATGTTATGACAATCATATGATTATTCTTCAATGAAATTATGTATTCAAGTATCTAAAGTGGTTTTCAAGGCTTTTATTTGTATATGCCATATTATCTTGGAAAACTTATGGTTTATGCTTATATTCATGGATTAGTGTATGTTTGTATGCTAGTTTATGGCATTTGATTAGGAATGGTGGATGAAGTCTTATCTATGATTTATGATTCTTGTGTGTGTATCCGTATGCTTATGTTTGGAAAGACAAAGTGTTTGTTATGGTGTTTCATGCTTAGTTTTATGTTTGTCTAGGATTTGTTGACGCATTCTCCTATTTGTCTTTCTTGTGCTCATGATGGGGTGTGAGCAGGCAAAAGAGTCTTCACTTCGGTGTAAGCGAGAAATTCCCACCCTGAGGTGTGGGCACAACAAAGTAAAAGTCTTACCCTGAGGTGTAAGCGAGCAAAGGGATCTTGCCTTAGGGCGAAGATCCACATGTGATAGTTAAAATGTTATTGTCACTTGTCATGTACGAGTGAAATGTAAAGTTGCAAAGAGTAAAGGAGGACACCTTAACCGGTTTCCTCAAAGTTAAATTTTTTATGAAAGATAGTAACGTAACAGTTTTATAACTGTAACGTTGTAAAGTTTTAAAGTAAAGTTAAAGTGTTTTAAAGATAGAGAAAGAAAAGCTTATTTTATTTTTATAAAACTAAGCTACCTAAAAGAAAGTTTTCAGATTAAAGTAAAGATAGAACTCACCAGATTTAGCTGACTTTTAGTATGCATGACAGGTAGTAAAGGTAAAGCAAAAGTAAGGTAAAGGAACCGTGAGGGCTGGATAGCATGGACATCGGGTCGCCGCTCTGAAGACTGACATTTCCTATTCCGATAGTTTATGTTTTAGACAATGAATTACATTATTGTTTGATGAATGTTTTAATTCGAAGACTTCCGCTGTAATAGATTCTGATTTCTGGTTTAAGAACTATGTTTGAATGTTTTGTGCCAACTATGAGGTGTACCCGGTTTGGGGCGTTTCAGTTTTCACGTCTTCGTTATTACAATGTGGTAAATATAGGAACATGTGGTCATGTACTCATGATGTGTGTAAAGTGTATATATTTTAGTTTAGAAAATGATTACACAATTAAGCTTTAAAAATGGTTTTCACCAAAGAACTAAACAACACATGTTAGGCAAATGTACTTATCGATATGCAGTACATTATCAACAAGAATAGGATATCAGTCTGTGTACACATTATCTATCAATAATAACCCTTTTCCTAATATTCAACCGATGTAACTAAGGGATGTGATTATGATTAATGATTAAACTAAACTCAAACAAGCAGAATCAAATAAGCAAACTCAAGCAACAATTTAGAATGTAATGGGAAGTAGATGGAGAGAAATATCACTAGGTGTCGAATCCTCCTAACAATGTAAAGACTCCTCAAAATGACTAAGCGTACGAAACCATCACTAAATTAGATAAATTAGAAGACTCGGGACTATAGACAAATCCCAAATGTCCCAACAATCATGAAATAGAGCACAGACGGTTAAAGCTATATATGTTGATGTTGGGTCTAGTTTGAGAATGATGTTATCAAATCAAGTGATCATGAGAAGTTTAGATTCGCCTATAAAAATTAGCCTATGGGTTGCTAGTGACACTGTGAGAGTCGCTAGGTTGGCTTCAACCGACACTCGCTGACTGTCGACTATGCAAATCGCCGACTCTCGGAGATTCTGGTCAGAGAGTCGCTAGCGACACTCTGAGAGTCGCTAGGTCGGTGTCAGCCGATTCTTAGAGTGTCGGCCATGTCCATAGCCGACTCTCTCAGGTTTCCTATATATACCTGACCATTTTCATAGCATTTAGACCTTCTTTTAGAGAGTTTGTCATTGTAATTTCTTTTTGCTTAGCTTGTTTGAGGAATCGATAGTTTCGTAGGAGCCACCACCCAGGGGGAGCTGACCCAGGGTGGATGGAGGTTGTTGTAATCGTTCTTTGATGTCCAAGTGCTTATTGTAATCATCATAGTGGATTCTTAATCAGATTTGGGTGTTTTTGTTCTTATTTTTGTGCTCTTTTTCTTACATTTCTGTTGATTCCTCAATAAACATCTTGTCTATAACTGATTTGTTGATAAGATCTTATCTAGAATCATTATAGCACTGAGATCCATCTATTTATGACCTACAATTTGGTATCAGAGGCTCTGTGCTCTTGATTTTAGTGAAAAACTAAGAGTTTTTGAAAAGTTCTGTATTTCATCAAATCTAGATTTGATCTGTATCAATTTCAGAAATTGATGTTAAAATTCATTTAGAATCTTGTTTTTTTAAAGAGCTTAATAGATTTGGTTTGCATTTTGGTTTAGATCTGAGCGTTTTTGGTTTGATTTTATGTGTTTTTGAGAAAAAAAGGTATGATTTTGTTCTTGAGCCGACTCTCTTTCTTCAGCCGACCTCTTTCTTCAGCCGACGGTTGCTTTGACTGGCCGACTCTCTGATTATGCTGACGATTCTCTAGTAAACCCAAGTTTACGACTCACTTGAACTTAAGTTCATAGTCGCTGATTTTGTCTAGCCAACTCTCTCAGCCGACTGTCTTAAGTGAGTGACGATACTCTAGGGTCGACATTCTGTTGGTGAGTTTCTATGTTGTTTTCAAGGTGAGTGTCGACTCTCCCTATATCAGCCAACTGTATCGAGCCGACTCTCTCGATTCGACTCTTCCTTGGTCTAGCCGACTCTTCTGAGCCAAAAAAAATTAGTGGATATTGCGAAGAACGGGAGGTTAATTTTCCAAAAAATTTTGAAACAACTGTTTGGAATTTTAGTGTTTTCGGCAATATCGGACCGGGAGCTGATTAGAGTATTCAAAGAACGGCTTTTTATCGTCTTCTGGTTTGTTGAAGATCGGGTTGTCATACTGGGGAGCTCATCCATGTTTAAAATGATCGGGATCATGTGATTTAACATTAGTCAATTAGGTTTGAATTCTCATCTTAGTCCAAAATGGAGGGTTTTCACAATGAACGAGAACCGAATTGAAGACTGTTGGATTATATGATGATCAAATTGAGCCTTGTTTGACTGAGTCAAAAAGATTTGTGATAAATATGGTTACTTGGAGTTAATTATTGAAAGATTGAACCGTTATCTTAGCCTATTACAAGATTATCCTTAATGAAGAGATACGAGACTTTGACTGAAATATATATAGGGGAGCTACATTTCTAGGGGAGAACGACAATGAAAGACTTTGGGTTATCAGCGGATTCATGAAGTTACAAGACAATGTCAGATATCAATCCCCTGAAAAGTAAAAAATTTTTAGGGGGAGAGAGGAAGAGACAACGGATTATCAACTGCTGAGAAGACACTCGCTGAGTGTTGGCTAGGTTAGCTTCAACCGACACTCGCTATTAAAATTGGCCTGAGAGTTGCTAGCGACACTCTGAGAGTCGCTAGGTTAGCTTCAGCCGACACTCGCTGAGTGTTGGCTATGCAGATCGCCGACTCTCAGAGATTCTGGTCAGAGAGTCGCTAGCGACACTCTGAGAGACGCTAGGTCAGTGTCAACCGATTCTCAGAGTGTCGGCCATGCCCATAGCCGACACTCACAGGTTTCCTATATATACCTGACCATTTTCATAACATTTAGACCTTCTTTTAGAAAGTTTGTCATTGCTTTTTGCTTAGCTTGTTTGAGGAATCGATAGTTTCTGTTAGGACATAGTTTTGTGACAATCAGCTTTGTAATAGTTTAGGTCTTTGTATTGTCTTTATGTTTGTAATGTTTTGTATTTGAAGGTTATGTTTTGTAATAGGCGAACTTAACAAGTTCTCCTAGGCCTAGTGTGTGGCGAACATGTTAAGTTCGCATGTGGCAGTTTGGGTGCCTATATATAGTGTTTACATGTTCTAGTTTAAATAGCTTTTGTCATTCAGTTCTGTAAACACTTGAGTTTTTTAGAGCAGTAAAAAAGAAGATTATTTACATCTTGTGTTGATTATTATTGTTCTTGTCATCACTATACAAACATGCATGTGTTGGATTCCGCACTCCGTGTGTATGTCGAGTCGCTTGTCTAGACAAATCTGTATTGACCCCGAGGGGACCTACATGTGGTATCAAAGCTTTTGCTCGTAATCGAGATCTACTAGTGACTTTTTGGGTGTGTTTTGACATCAAAAGCTTGAGGTTTTACAAGGATTTCATATAAATGGAGTTTTTGGGTTTTTGAGTTGATTTTTGGGCTGAATTCATCATTTGTGGAGTGTTTTTGAAGAAATTGATCCGTTTAAAGTGTTCTAATTGATCTTCTACACATTCCTACGGTCCAAATTAATCAAATTCCGTCAAATCTACAAGAACTGGTGATTTTTAGAAGTGTTGGTTCGTGTTTTGGTTGAAAGTTCATCTTCTTGAAGTTTCAGCTGATACAGGCGAACTTATCCTATTCAGTTACTAGTGAACTTATTTGGCGAACTTGTATTCTTCTCTTGATTCCAGGTTTAGGCAAATTTGTTAAGTTCACTTGGTGTTGGTTAGAAGCGAACTTGTTAAGTTCTCTTGGTTTCACACTTGTTCAAATTTTACTTTTTTTTACTTGATAATTTTTCGTATACTTGTTGTTATGGCTAACATGGTGCAGGTTACCAACATGTTTAACTATGACAACGAAATTGGAACTCCTCAGAAACCACCAAAGCTTATGAGTCTTGCTGATTATCTGAACTGGAATGACAGATTTGATCAGTTTGTCTCATTCACTGATACTAGCTTATGGATTCCAATACTTGAAGGCTATGTTCATCCGATTTATTCGTTTATGGACAATGATAATCTTCTGAAGCCTGTTTCTGCTTTAACAACTAAAGAAAAATTAGTGCTTGACAGAGAGAATAAGGCAATGGCAAGTATCTCGATGTCTTTACCAAAAGAAATCTTCCATGGGTTCAAACAGTTCAGAACTTCAAAACTATTATAGGAAGGTATGCAGAAAAAGATGTGAAGGCGGTCTGGATGTTAAGAAAAGCCGAAAGGAATTACTGAAGAAGCAGTTTCTGGTGTTTAAGCATTTTCAAAATGAAACTTTGGATGAGTTGGCTACAAGATTCTATCATTTACTAAGTGAGCTTGCAAGTGCTAAAGTGGTTTATGAAACTGAAGAGATCAATGACAAGTTCTTGGATGCTTTACCATCTAAATTTGATATGTATTCCGTGCTTATCAAAGAAAGTAAAAACTATAAGACAATGTCATTAGAGGATGTGCTGGGGAAGATACAATCTCATGACCTGAACTTAAAGAAGAAAGAAACAAACATGGAGCATGTTCAAGATCCTTCTATGTATTTTGTAAAAGCATCTGCTAAATCTGGATCTGGAGTTGCTTTATTCTCTGTAGATGGTCAAGATTGTAATGTGGAAAATTCTTCTGGGTGTTCGTATCAATCTGGGTTTTTTGCATAAACTTCAAATTCATCTGGATCACAATCAAATGGTTCTCATCATGTAAGTCAGAGGGTAGCTGAGGATTACATGGCTATGTTTTCTTCTTTTATTGCATCCTATGAAAACTTTATTGATGGGAAAATTGTTGATCCTAAAGCCATTGAGGAAGACTATAAGCAGATTGATCCTATTGACCTTGAAGAAATGAACATACAGTGGAACATGCTATGTTGATGGGGCAGGCAAAAGATTTTCTAAAGAAGACCGGAAGGAAGTACATTAGATCTAACAGTAGAACCAAGATGGGTTAAGACAAATCGAAAGTTCGTTGTTATAATTGTCAGGAGTGCGGTCATTTTGCCAAAGAATGCAATAAGCCTGAAGTTGAGTTTGATTCTCAAAAGAAGAACAATTATCAAGGAAGCAGACAACATCAACATCAGCAGGGATCTCGAAGTTTTGGAAATTCTGGAAATTTGTCAAAATCGTCTGCCTTAGTTGCTCAAGGGGATGATAATTATGATTGGGAAATTCACTTAGAAGACTTGGTTGGTACTGTAAGTCAAGCGTTTGTTGCTGAAATTTATACACCTGATTCATCAGAGGATGATGGTTCAAGCAGTTCTAGTGAAGAAGAGTGTTCAGCAAGTGAAGTTGAGAGTCAGAATGATGAAGCTGATGAAAGTGTTACTGAAGTTGAGAGTCATTTTGCCAAATAATGCAATAAGCCTAAAGTTGAGTTTGATTCTCAAAAGAAGAACAATTATCAAGGAAGCAGACAACATCAACATCAGCAGGGATCTCGAAGTTTTGGAAATTCTGTAAATTTTTCAAAATCGTCTGCCTTAGTTGCTCAAGGGGATGATAATTATGATTTGGAAATTCACTTAGAAGACTTGGTTGGTACTGTAAGTCAAGCGTTTGTTGCTGAAATTCATACACCTGATTCATCAGAGGATGATGGTTCAAGCAGTACTAGTGAAGAAGAGTGTTCAGCAAGTGAAGTTGAGAGTCAGAATGATGAAGCTGATGAAAGTGTTACTGAAGACAGTGTTTCTGATGAAAGTCATTTTGATGATAAAGATTCAACTACAAGTGTTTCTGAAGATGAAATTCTTTTGAAGAAAAGGAAACCTTAAATGAAAGAAGAGATTCTTATAGCAAAGGAGCATGTATTCATGGTTAATACATCCGATCCTACTAAGGTAAAAGATGTTATCTGTGAAATATTTTGTTCTAACTGTGTTTCTGTGAAGGATAAAATGATGAAAGTTATGGAGGATAATACAAACCTCATTTCTGATATGAAATCTATGCATATGGTAAATCAAACTTTGAGGAATAATGAAAAGTTGTGTGTTGAAAGGATTGAATCATTGAAAAGAGATATCAATTCACTGACCTTGAAGACAAAGGAGAAGTCATATCATCTGGATATGTCCTATGCGGAAATTGAGAAAAGAAACACTATTCTTGCTGAGAAAAATAAGGATTGCTGATTCTGAAGCAAAGGTGATCAGACTGCATGAAAAGTTAGAGGGTTTTGGAAATTCTTCATTTTTGCTAGGATACTACAATGACAACATTGATCAACATAAAAGAGTTGGTGGTGTTGGATTTCTACCTCCGCCTTTTAATGGAAACTATACAGTTGAACCTGAAGTTGTGAAGGATGAGGATTTAGATCCTAAGACAATGCTCAGAATCAATCATGTCACTAGGGAAGACATGCTATATGATACAGAAAGTGATGATGAAGAGTTTGATGAAACCAATACAAAAGGTGTTCCAAAAGAACGTCAAGATTGAGGAACCTAAGATTTTCAAGCAAGTTACTAAAGATAGATGTATACTGACAGAACTTGATGAGGTTGTGCAACCAAAACCAGTGATTGTCAAGAAGGGTTTTGTAAGTGTTGGTGACATTAAAACTGAGGTTTCTAAAATTAAGAACAAATCAACAGTTGAGTTTATCAAACAAAAGGTGAATTTGGAAAAACCTAAGGTTGTTTAGTCTCAAATTCCAAAGGTTTATGTTGGTGCATCGTCAAGGAAAGTGTATGCTCCAAAGAAGCAAGAGGGTGTTGAAGTGCAATCTTCCGGAGGTTATACATCGGGAAGTTCTTCTAATTCAATAAAAGTTCCTTATGTCAGAGAGTACAGGGAAAGGCGTGTTTGTTTTCACTGTAATGAGGTGGGGCATATTTTGGTGAATTGTCCTTACAAGAACAAAGAGAAGAATCATGTCATTTCAGAGAAACCAAAGCCTATTCCTAAACCCGTTGTTAGTCAATTAAAACCTCAAATAGTGAAGATTCTGAAAAGGCCTGTTGTGGTACAGCCTACATCTGATAATGTGAGACAGAATGTGACTAAACATACATTTGTTAAACCATCTGGGTTTAAGCAAGATTAGAGACATCATGTGGATGTTCAAGTTGGTGTGAGTAAACTAGGGTTTGTACAACCTGGTGGTAGAAAGCAAGTAGTTTGTCCACAAACTATCGTGAATCCAAAAGTTGGATTCAAAGAGAATTCACAACTGAGGTTAAGCTTTCAAAACCTCAAAGACAGAGATGGAACAAACAATTAAAGAAACTTTTGGAACTTGATCAGATTAATTCTTTTTTAAACAATCAAGAGTTTCATAACCAACCTAATTTTGATATGAAAAAGAATGTTAATAAATCTAAGTTGTCTGGTTCTGGTTCATCATCTCAATCATCAAGAGCTAGTGAAAATAGAAATTGTGAATTGCGTGAATCAGTTTATTTTGATGCTAATGGCAAGACCACAATGGCTTGGGTCTCTGTTTCTAACTGATGTTTCTTGTTTATATAGGGTCAACCAAGGAGGACTGTAAACAACAATTGGTATGGTGACAGTGGTTGCTCCCGACATATAACTGGAAATATTCAATTGCATGAAGATGTGAAAAAGATCGATGGAGGTTATGTCGATTTTGCGGGTGATAAAGGCGGATACATAACTGGTCAATTAACGCGGAAGAATGAGAAAGTGAAATTTGAGAAAGTCAATTATGTCGAGCAACTCGAGCATAATTTACTCAGCGTATCCAAAGTGTGCTATAAAAGTTTTCTTTCCATTTTAATGATTCTGAGTGCTTTATTCTGAAATTGGGATTTATTATACCTGAAGAATGGATTCTGATGAGGGCTCCGAGGAAAATGACACAAATGTCTTAGACATGAGTGTTGCTACAACAACTGATTCAGTTCCTATTTGCTTACTCTCCAAGGCGTTTGAATCTGACTCTATTCTTTTGCATCGAAAGCTAGCACACATTAATTTCAGAAAGATGAATTACTTGGAAAAGAATGACTTGGTTAATGGTGTTCCTAAAATGAGGTTCTTTGTGCCCGATGATTGTATACCTTGCAAGAAAGGCAAGCAGCATAGAAAGTCCCACAAATCTAAGAAACAAAATTATATTGTTACTCCTTTGGAGCTTTTACACATGGATTTATTTGGGCCGATAAGTATTCGAAGCATTGGAGGAAAATCTTATTGTCTGGAAGTAACTGATGACTTCTCAAGATTCTCATGGGTCAAGTTCTTGGCAACGAAAGACGCGTAACATCCCAAAATATAAAACGTCAATTATAATAACGGAATAAACGAATGAGGCATGACGGGCCGGGCCGGATGGGCCGGCGGGCTTGAACGGGCGAACATAGGGGAGCTTCCTCTATAAATAGCCTAAGTCACTCCACATTTCTCTCATTTACAATTTCTAGAGAGAGAAACTGTAGAGAGAGAAAGTTAGCGGATTGACCCGAGATTGAAGAAGTGCGTTGCTCCATAGCTTGTGAGAAGAACCTCCGAATCAGAAGCTCGATACAGGTAACGATCCAACCTAGATCTGAGTTTTTGTTCGTTTTTAGGGTTTTCGGGTTTTTGGACGAAATGTGACGTTTTTACGGATGAAATTGGAAGAAAAACATAGATTTGAGTTCCTTAATGAAAGGCAAACGTTTTGAATGTAAACAAGTTCGGGATCTTGAACAGATCAGACCCGAATGCGAAAGTTAGGGTTTTTGCGGGGAAGCAGATCCTGCGTACTTATCAAGTACGCAGGAAGAGGCTGCTGCGTACCTATCAAGTACCCAGGAAGAGGATCATGCGTACTTATCAAGTACGCATGAAGCGAAGTTTGCGCACATATTAAGTACACAAGCGCAAGGCCCTGCGCACTTGCTAAGTGCGCAGGCATCAGGCTGATTAGGTAAAGTCGATATGTTTAGAAGGTTAAACCGTTAGAGTCGGGATTTGGACTGATGTGTCGGAAGTGACGTAGTGGGACCTTTGTTTAGGACAACATGGATTAGCTTATCAGGTGAGTTCTAGAAGCCCTCTTTTAAATGTTTTATATAATGTTTTTGGGCTGGTGTGCATACATATGAAATGATGTTTTTACGAAACGATGTTTATGAAACTATGTTTATAAAATGATGCTTATGAAACTATGTTTACGAAATGAAATGATTTGGAATGAACGGTTTATGGAAAGAAAGTTTTATGAATGGAATGTTTACGAACGAAATGTTTATAATGAAATGGTTTAAACTAAAGGTAAAGGGTTTCGAAAATGAATGAAAGGTTTTATGAAAAGAAAAGAAAAAGGGCAAAGGTTTTAAAGAAGTCATTACAAATCTAATCTGTCGAATGAATGGAATTGACAAATGAAGTCTGGGAATGTAATTCCCAACCTTGTGGTAGATTATGGACAGCGAGCCATAGTTGCCATAAAAGCAACAGGGGCAGTGTCTTGGTGGCCAGCCAATGGTTATGATGTTGTACAACTGGTATGGGAGTAACGACAGTTACTCAGGGGTTAACGTGACCCCGTGAAGGTTAAATTATGATCCGACTGTGTTATGGCCGTGAGCCATAGCCGTCGATGGAAGTTGTCGGTTTATGGACACGAGAGCCATAGGGGCAACTAAATGGGTATTGTCGGTCCTCATGCAGTTAAGCCTTGGGGGCAATACAAAAGGGAATTAACAGAATGTATTGTATTGTCGGTCTTCGTGCAGTTAAGCCTTAGGGGCAATACAATAGGGAATTGACGGAATGTATTGTATTGTCGGTCTTCCTGCAGTTAAGCCTTAGGGGCAATACAATACTAAATGACGGAACGAATGGTAATACAGATTTAGATAGTAATGTATGACTTAAATGAATGTTAAATGTTTTAAACGAACGATCCGTTCAACGTGTTTATGATGATGATAAATGTTTGAATGTTTTAGTGATGAACGAAAGGCCATGTTTTCTTGTACATGATGTTAAACCCTAATGAATTATTGAATGATGAACCATTTATTAAATCGAATGAAAAACTGGAACTCACCAGCGTAGCTGACTTTTTAGTATGCACATTCAGGTTAAGGCAGGTATGGATGATGGTCGGTGATGCTCGGCAAGCGAGAAGAGTTACCCTGTGGATCATGAAGACTGGCATCCCGTTATGATTAGTTTATGTATTAGACTATGTTACGCTTCCGCGTGTTGAACAATGTTATGAGTATGTTTTAATGAAATTTTCCGTTGCGTTATTTGATATTCAAGTTTAATAACTGTTTGTGAATGAGTAAATCCAACAAGTGAGGCCTCCCGGGTTTGGGGCCTTACAAGATGAAACAACTGAGACTGTTCAATTCTTGATTCTAGGGTTGGAGAATCTATGCAAGCAGAAGGTCAAGCGTATTAGAACTGACAATGGCACTGAGTTCAAAAACAACAAGATGGGATTCTTTTTGTTTACAAAAGGGTATTCATCATGAATTTAGCGCGCCATATGTTCCTCAACAGAATGGTGTTGATGAACGAAAGAACAAAACATTAGTTGAAGAAGCGAGAACAATGGTAGCGGTTTCTAAGCTACCAGTTGCTTTCTGGGCCGAAGCTGTGAATACTGCTTTTCATGTCTTTAATCGTGTTCTGACCGTGAAGCGACACAACAAGACGTGTTATGAGCTGTTAAATAACCGAAAACCTAATTTGGATTTTCTTCTACCTTGTACTCTTCTAAATACCAGGAATGTTCCTACAAAGTTTAGCGAAAAGGCCATTGAAGGGGTTTTTCTTGGATATGTAGCTAATTCTTTGAATAAAAGAGTGAAGCAATTAATCAACTTCATGCTTTGTTTATTCAAGCATTCACATTTCTATATCTATGTAGACTCGGTGTGTTAGCATGCTGAAATGGTTGCTAGAAGTTGTGAATTGTGAATTCGGTTTGTAAAGATCCTTACTTTTTAATATACGGTGACTCGATATTCTAAGGACTTGACTTTATGCATTTCCATTACCTTTGAGGAGAGGAATTAAATCAAGGGGTTCATAATAGATAATGTGTAAAGTCCCTTGTCTAAATACATAATTTTGATAATTTAATTCTGACATTGAGGTAGTTGTTATGGTGACAACTTTCCAATATTGTTGAGGGAGTTAATGTCCCGACCCAGGAATTACTCCATCTTAAGCACTAACACACACATTATCACTGAGCTTCATAGAACGTCTTTAGGTCGTTGTCATATGATATGATCATGGTAACTTTCCAAAGAGACGTATGAGTTGGTGTCCTGACCAGGAGCCATTTCTAGCTAAACATAGCGGTTGTCATGTTGCTTAGACTACTACCCTTGGGAAGAAAAAATCGACCCTCACCATAGGGTCTAGTGACTTAAGTGACGACGTCATGTTTGCGATACAGTGATCTTTTGATGATCCATAATTAAAAGCTAACTATAACATTGGAGGGGATTCAAACCAAAGTGATTTATCCTTGTTAATTGAGTACTTCTACTATTTTATCTTTTCCTCTTTTCAAAATCAATCAAACAACTTTTCAATTCTTGATAGATTTGGATATTGACTGAAATCCGGTAATAAGAGCCTCTGTATTCTTGGATCGATATCCGGTCCTTACCAACACTATATTACGTCCGCGATGGGTACACCTACCTTAAGTGTGTTATAGTGAGTGGAAGTAATTAATGTTTTATAAATTTAAAGCTTTTGTGTTTAAAATCATCTATTTTTATTTACACTTACAAACACCTTGACTTTTTGGCACCGTTATCGGGGATACAAGGAAAGATCATGGTCGTTGGCCTAGTCTATTTTTCTTCATCAATATTCCAATGGATAAGTATCCAAAGGGATATTACGTGGAGGATCCATGTAATGTCACACCCAGCCAAGACGGAAACACGGGAGTATGACGAAATTGAATAAAAGAACACAAGGCAATAAAGTAGATTACTACTAAATTCCATAGAGTTAAAATCTCATTACATAAATATCAACTTAAACCAACCAAATAACATGTTCAAAATACAAAACAACTTATAATAGAATTTCTTCATTTAAGTATTTTTAGTATGTTATGTTCTTAAAGTTTTTCTTTTAATTTATCTTAAAAATACAAGAATAAGTGATCTTTAAACCAACTTAAGAATCTTAAATCTTGTGAGTTTCTTAAGTAAGACTTTTTATTTGGGGAGCTTATTCGAGTTTGTACGGTCTATATACAAATCTTGGTGCTACCAAGGGCTCGGTTAGTAAAGATTTAACTTTATGGGTTGATTGGAGTTTTGGGTATTCAACAAGTCATTCGAGTCCTAGCTGGACCTTGTGGTTCGTGTCGGTATTTCTCTATTTCTCTTGTGTTGGCTTACAGAGGACTTCTAGCGGAAGCCATGAGGTTTGATCTTGAGAATGAAAGTTATATTTATTTAAAATATTATTAAAAGTAAAGATAGCTATTTTAAGAATATAAATCGTTAGGTACGCGCATTCATAAAGTAGCTTTGTATGAAGTTGCGCATTCCGACTTTCCAAAAGAAGTTACACGACATGACGTACGTCAGTCGATAGGACAATCTTAGTCCGAATAATAAATCACGGGACAACCGACGGACTTGAGACCCTGTTAGGATCCCGAGAGTTATTAGTAGCAGTTGGCCGACCGTATCCACAGTTCTGTTACGAAATACTAACTCCCCTATCGAAAGGGTTAGTATTAGTAACTTTGACCAATCTTATTAAAGTATAACATTAATTAACAAGTGATAACAACCAAAGTAACACCTTGAACGAGATAACATTCCTAATTACTTTGCTTTTTCTTTTTCTTTCTTTAAAACAAAACCCCTTTTCCAACTTATTATCCTAGTCAGACAATAGCGAGGGTTGAGTAAGGAATCCGTGTCCATGGTTCGATACTTGATTCTTATCCAGACTATACTACACTGCGATAGGTTCACTTGTTTATTGTGTGTATATTTAGTTGAAGTATTTATAATTTTAATTTATAAATTTAAAACCTGATTTTGTGTAACTCTAAACCGAACATTAAAGATATATATATATATATATATACACACACACACTAGTCGGAAACCGCACGATGTGACGGCGCCGACCCCAAATGGGTTGAAACTAAAAAATTTATAATTCCTAAATCGACTAACTAATCATTTTCATAATTCACTGGATTTAAAACAAAATATGCTTATCCATAATAGATATTAATTTGTTTGTGACATAATATTCTCCAATTTGTTGTTTTTGTGACCAACCTCACGCGTTGATATTTAAATATCCACGCGTTGATATTTAAATATCCATTCATCATCAAGCCACAAAACGTGGTGGAGATAAAAGAGACATCATATAAATTATAAAATGGCAAATGACAACTTACATTTTTTGTCAACCCTTAAAATAACCTTCAATCCAACTGTGAAAAACATGAGAAATAATAATAAATTACAAACCTATTCACGGATTTATATAATAAAAACAAACCGTTGAAAAAAGCATTGCCACAAAGTATATAAACAAAATACAAAGCCTTTATATGTTGCAGCCTGTTAAATCGCGAAACCCGCTTGTTGCGGCACGAAAAATTTTGAAAAAAGTTGAAGTTTTCAAAACCGTGAAATAACATTTAAAATTTTAGTTTTTTATTCAATTTACTTAAATAATAAATAGAAAAAAAGGGATGAAAAGTAAGAACGGGCTAGAAAAAGGGTGAGTGGGGATCTAACCCCTTGGCTTCACTCTATCTCGAGCACAAATAACAGATAAACCACTGGACAAAGAGCATCTGTTATAAATCGTGTTTGTTTTATAGTTCATGTATTAAAAGAAAAGGCTTTAAAGTTAAAAAAAAAAAACCATTAAAACCGGCCAAGGGGTAGGTCTGTAGGTTTCTGCTTTCCTTTCTTTTAACAAAAGAGATGCTTATGCAACTGTAAAATTTAGAAATCAGATTCTGCTTTCCTTTCCTCTGGGTTTTAATCATGACCGCGTACGTGGTACCTGAAACAAATCATACATATTTAGGTTAGAATCCATAATCAATTCTAAAATGCAAATTTTAACACTCCCAAAAAGGATTGTAATTGCCTAAGTAAAACTTAAAGATTTGAGAAGTAAAGACAGAAGCTTTATTACCATTTTTAGGAAGATTCACTGCATTTACTTAATCATTTTCTCTCATAAAAATATCCAGCATATGTACAAGTACTACAAGAACCGCGCACCTTGTATGAAGGCCAATAACCTCCAATGCTATGTCCGTTTATTATTTGACCCTTTCCCATACCGCTCATGTCTAAAGCCAAGGGTTCATTCCCACCTGAAGCGTTAAACAGTGTTGTGTCTAGTTTGAGAATGATGTTAATCAATTAATGTGATCTCGAGAAAATTTTTGGTTCGCGTGTGAAAATTAGTCTGAGAGTCACTTTCTGCCGACTCTCTGAGAGTCGCTAGGCTGGCTTCAGCCGACTCTCTGAGAGTCACTAACAGTCACTGAGAGTCGGCCATGCACCTAGCCGACTCTCTGAGATCTCCTATATAAACCAGACCAATTTTCATAAACCCCGGACCTTCTTCTCCACCAGATTTGTTTTTGTAATTTCTCTTGTTTAGCTAGTTTGAGAGGTTTTCTGTGTATGTTTGTTCCACCACCCCGGGGGAGCTCACCCGGGGTGGATGGTGGTAGATCGTTGTAGTCGTTTCTGTCCAGGAGCTTATTGTAATCATCTTTGTGGAATCATAATCAGATTTTATGGGTTTTTGTTCCTATTTTTATGCTCTTTTTCTTGCATTTTCTCTTGATTCATCAATAGCAGCTGATCTATAGCTGATTTGTTGATCAGATCTTGACTAGAATCATTCTAGCACAGGACCCTATCATTAGGACCTACAAACAGTCTTAAAAATAAAATGACATGTGTCAATCCAAGTTAATTTCACTATATCATTAAAACTATGCACTTAATGATTTCAAGTAAGTACATGAAACGGTAATCTACCTTGTACCATGTTAACGGCTTCCCTAAGCCACAAAAGAACCTTGAAGCTACTCAACAGATGAACTTCCCATGAGTGAGCAAAGACTTAGATTTTCACCTTTGAGGCCAACCTGGTCAAATAGTCAAACTTCCGGTAAGAACATCAGGGTCTATTTTTTTGCCTATTTAGCATTCATCTATTTCATTGTCTTATAAGGTGAAATGAAGATGTGAACGTAGGTCCCGTTTATTTGATTCGAGAACTGGGATGAGCCCACCAAACGAAAGCTAGTAAAATACAAACCTTATAAGACCATTTTTGTCATGTCAAGTCTCTTTTTTTTCCCTTCATTGAGACCATTGAGTGTGACTGGACCAAGACCATCCGCGTACCATGTTTCAAAATAAGGACCGATGTTCTATAAAATCATACAAAAAGAGCATAAGAATCACAAGCATTTGTGTGTATGTATGTGAATGTGAGATATCTTATGATGTAATGTATTCTTAATAAGCAAAACCAACTGCACGTTTAGATTTTGTATTACATTGCACACACAGAACACAACAACTTTCATATCTTCTTTAAATGGTGTGATTAACTTGTATCAAATACCAAAAAAGGCTGCATGTAAATACTGATTCAATGAGAATAAATCTTATAACGGAGTTAATAAATTGAATTAAATATGCATATAAAAATCTAAATGAATCTAAGTTGTAATTATTGACCTTTCTGTGTTAGATTATGGTTCAAGATTCATCGACCTTTGTAGTTTTAGCTTTGGTTTCATTTCCGTTTTAGCAATCAATAGTCTATTCCTAATTTGGCACCTGCATAAAAATCAATAAAACATAGTGCCATCTATAAAAGTTATGACAAGGAAATACTTACATCAATTAAGCTCCTAACCTCCTTTAAGAATGATATCATACTCCTTGTTAGATTATATATAACTGTGAATAAAGTTCAAACTCCGTTACATAATACTACTCATCACGATCTTTTTAAATCAACACAATTAATAATGGTAGGAAAAGGGTACCTGTTGATGCTGTGGAAGGGACTTTATACTGTCAACTATTGGTTCGACCTATTGGCAGAATGGAACAGAATTATGATTAACATCGTGCACATAAATCGGAATTGTAATTTATTAACCTCAGATCATGGTTTAAAAAAACGGTCGAGGCGTACGCCTCACAAGGTATTTTGGTACGTACGGCTCACTAGGGCTGAGGCGGTCGAGGCGGGCTGAGGCGGTGAGGCAGTAGAAATGGAAAATTTTGACTTTTGACTGGACTTTTGACCCATTTGAGCTGTGTATATCGTTTTATTAACGAAATACACAACTCAAATGGGTCAAAAGTCCATAATTAGCGTCTGGTTCTCCTTAATTTGACCAATTTTCTCATTCTTCTCCTTAATTTGACCTAATTTCTCATTCTTCTCTCACACATCACACCTAAGAAAGGTTTGGAAGGGGTTGATGTAGTCAACAAACAAGATACAAACATTGTTTGATGTTTAGTATTTTATTTTTTGTAAGATATATAATTTTTATATTTATTTTTTAATTCCGCCTCGGGCTTACGCCTCGGTTCGCCTCAAGGCTTACGCCTCGTGAGGCGAAGGGAAAACGCCTCGAGGCGCGTTTACGTTCTTTTAAACATTGCCTCAGATACAGTAGTGAACCATCAGGGCATGGTTCTTAGTTGTGTTCTATAGACGCAGCCAAAAAAATAAAATCCACAGGCAAAGTTATTGACTTTTTGAGGTCAAATCAGTTAATTTGCAGGTTTAAATTTGATTAGAGTCATTAAAATTTCAAAAAATTTAAGCTAGCATATTAAATTTTATAGCAAGTAGAACAAATATATACAAAATGGGGTCAGATTTGTAACAAAACTAATACTTAACTGAATGTAAAAGGCACCAGATTTAACCTCAAAAGTCAAAATTACAAAAGGGGGGTATTAAGCTCATTAATTAGCAAGATCATGGATTGTTCATAACAGGTATAATCAAATACAACGAATAACCTTATCAGTTTTCATCTAACGCCTGGTACTTGTGAATGTAAAATTAAACTAAAATTGGCCAAAATACTATCGATTTTATAAAAATTAAAAATACCAGGAGCATAAGTGGTGGCAGCTGAAGGAACAATTGCGCCATTTCTCCTCGATTCGGCATT